>MEJB01000027.1:1479973-1511206 GCA_001752375.1 Rhazya stricta | reverse complement strand
CGAAAACTTTAACATTTTTAAAACTTTAACCTTTTCCTTTAAAATTTCATTTTCTAACCCTTCACTTTCTAAGTGTGTGAAAGGCTCATGCCAAATATGATGTAGAATTCTAACTATATGCTCATGACATGAAACACATATAACCTTATGTAATATGATGTTCAACAAATATTACATAATATGAAACATAATAGCATATTCTTTAACATAAAGGTGTTACTGGATACGAACACATTAACATTCTTCACAATTACACACATCAACATAGAATCTCGTACAAAACATATTAAAGCAATTAAAAGCGTTCAATTTCATTCATTTATAATGTTAATGAGATGGGAGGATTACTTACCTGGAGTRCTGTACGTAAACGGATTCTTACTTAAGTTGCGTAGTGGACTCCTTCAATTGATCTCAATGTAAAGCCTCGAAATGACCTAGTTGATTACAAAAGGAGGTCTACTTAGTTCGACCGTCCCAACTTAGGTATCATGTGTTTAATCCAAAAATGTCCTTTATTAATTTATAAGTTCATATTTACTTCTCATATTATCGAATATCATGTTCTTAAGGTTACAATTCAACTCCTTAGCTTGGGTATAAACCTAATCTATATTCTCCCTTCAATTCACTTCAGGCATAATTGTGTACAAATTATATAATCTCAATATTAAGTGTTAGTGTTTTCACCTTAAAATTCACGATATCCAAATGTCTTGGGAATGGCAATAGGTCCTCGTGCGCAACAGTGTCTGTGAGCCTAGGCCTCGGGCGCCTGTGCTTGCTGGGCACCAGGCACTGCTGGGCGCTTGGTGCTACTGGTCTAGCGCTAGCACCTGGGCATCTCTGTTCTAGAAGCTGGCAAATCGCCAGCCAGGACCAGTTTTCCGGCGAGCTCCGGCAAGTGTTGGCATCTACTGACTATGGTGATCGAATCTGGGCAGAGCAACGGTCGGCAAGGAGCTGGTCAAGAAACGACGTGCATAGACGGTGGCACAACGCGCATAGATCTGGTCAAGGAAGAACAGATCTGGACGGGCTCCGCTGCGTCGAGCGGCCGAGCACTGTCTGTCATTCGTCGGATCGCACGCCTCTGGGGTGCCACGACTCGCCGCGACGTGACCAAAAACGGCGGCGAGCAGCAAGTGAAGGTGAGCGACGCGCAGCAGCGAGGAGCTTGGCTGTGCGGGTCGTATTGCTGCGCTTCTTCGAGCGACTACAGATCCGATACGAGCAGATCTGGTAGTTGCTCCGAGAATCACACACTGGCGATGTGTACTATGAGCAGCCGCCAGACAACAACTGGGAACCAGCAGATCTGGACAGCAACGAGGGTTGCATGCTTCATCTAGCGATCGGAGCAGAAAGAACTCCAACCCAGTCACGTTGCAGAAGAATTGTAAGGACGGCATGCTGGTAGCAGCTACGAGGGTGCCGTGCAATAGCGAGCAGAGATACGGAGAGGCAAGCGGTCGGTAAAAGGAGAAAGAGGCAGTGGCACTTCTAGACGGCGGCGGCGAGAAGAGAAGAAGAATGAGGCGGCGGGTAGGGTTTGGGTGGTCGCGGCGAGAGGAAGAAGATGAGAGTTTCTTTAGGGTTTTTCTTTTTTTTTTCTTTTCTTTTTCTTTCTTTTTATTTTCTTATATATTTTCTTTTCTTTTCTTTTCTTTTTTTTAATATTTTTAGGGCGTAACCCAAACTCTTCAGGCCTTCCCATCCAAATCTAACCCAAAATTCGTAAATTAAATATAATGGGCTTCCTTTCGATAAAAAGTCCAATTTCCGACTAACAAATAAATAGGCCCATGAGTCAAGCCTTTAACTAACAAAAATTCTTATTCGACATGGACAATATTTTCGAACCTATTAAACGTAAGATTTAAAAATATTAAACACATATAAAATATCCAACCCTAGTTGGCACACAATTTCATGAGATCAAACAAAAATTCATAAAAGTAAAATTCGGGGTGTTACATATATGGTTCCACGATATGTCCTATCCTGATGGTGCCATGATATAAACTCATTTGAATCTTATATATATCGATCCCAGTATCAGGAGTCCATATGACTTAGAGGAGGAAACGTTTACTACTGAAGGACCTTACAAAGTAAGAAATCATACCACCAAAGCAAAAGTTTAGAATTTTAATTCTTCATAAGGTGAGTTTAGGAGAAACTTATTACTTGTGTTCTTTGCGGAACAAAAGAGGTACCAGGGTTTCTTGTTGGAGGTGCCAAATGCTCTTGACTCAACTCTTCGATCTTAGCTGAAGGAGGTGGCAACACTAATGGCTTTGAAGGCTGCCCAGATTCTATAGCACACTGAGGATCATTCTTCCTACTGACTCTTTTACTTCTCCACATGAAAACAGCAAGAAAAATCTTCTTCCGGTCTTTCTAGGTATTACTCTACCTATCTAGACTAGGTTTAGTGAGAACCTAGGATGAACTTTAGTTAGAAGGAGAGAGAGAGAGAAAGAGAGTGTGTGGCAGCCAGAGAAGGAGTTTAGAGATTGAGGAGGATTCTCCTAAGAGAAATTATATCTATTAGGTTTAAAGAACAAAACCCTAAAATAATAGTCTTGGAATCCACAACTTCCTGGGATTTCGGCCAAGGGATAAATATAGCTAGGGTGATCGAAATCCTCCCAAGACAAAGGGAATTTCGACCACCCTAGGCTTGCCCCTTGTGAGGCCGAAATTCATGGTCTTTTATGGGCCAGGTCTATTTCTCCTCCACTCTAATTTAAGTCRTATATCCATTATTTAATTAATTCTTTTTAGATCAATCCAAGTAATTAAATAAATACCCAATGGACTAATTTATTCTACCCCAATAAATATGGACCAGACTGAATAAAATAATACCTCTCATTAAAATAGTTCATCAGTGAAGCTCAGTTATACAATTAAGTACTGAGGTAATATTGACCTACCCATGAGACCAAAAGATAAATTATTCGTAGCTATTAAAATGATCAAAATACGCTTATTGCCTTATAGTTGTATTTTGTCATTTTAAGTGCCATTTATCACCATATGGATACACTGACCCTGGGAACAACTTTGCATGAGCATGCTCTTCGATCTACAAGTGAAATCACGAATACACCATTCTTTTTAACACTCATCATTAAGGGAGGAATAATATACTAACACCTTCTCAATGACATCTACCATTCTTAGATAGCTAGTCCAATAATCCATGACTAACTCGAATGTCCTTACTTATCACTGGAAGCTACCCAAAAGTAAACATTCTTAAATCACCTTTCCAAGGCCCTGGATCATTTGATTATCCTTTGGGCAATCACAAGGAAGTGATTATTTCTTCACAAAATGAAGAACATAAACTATCTTGTACTAGTCTGTCTTAGTTAATTTGATAAAATACTCCCAACATGTAATGTTATTGATTTATGCAAAGATCTCAGCTATAGTATATCAAAGAATACAGCTCTAGGTTTACCAAAACAACTAGTACTCAAGTACTATGATATTCTTTCACGTAGTAGTAGTGATATTTTAGTTTCTATAGGGCTAGTACTTTAATAGAAACCAATATCACAGGTCCTACTCCACATATATCAAATATGATTGTGCAATTGGAGTTAGCAGACTATCCACTGATTAAGGCGAGTCATTGACCATTAGAATCCATTGCAATAACCTTATCATGATATAATTTCTAGTTTTATCAAAAGACCAAAAGCCATTATTCAAGGACCTGGAAAGGCGTTCGTCAGTGTCCTTGGTATGGACGGCCGAGGACATTATTCAAGGATCTTAGTTTTGTAGAGGGTAAAATATTCTTAAAAAACATATATTTAAGAAAAACTAAAAACCAAAGAATTTGTGGATGTTTTCATCTTTGAAATTGGCAATCGCTGTAGAATCATTAGGGTTGGAAATGGATTTAAATGATGTTCAAGTGAAGGTGATCTTGAGAAATTATTCGAAAGAAAGGAACTATGGTTATGCTATATATCATGAAAGAGTATTTTACTTATGTAGTTGGTTTGGTTCACAAATTTTTTTGTGCACGAGTACATTTTCTAGGGAAGAGGAGATGCTTATAGAAAGTTGAGAGGCAATAAAAGATAAGAAAAAATATACTTCTAGAGACAGTGAGAGATGAGTTGAACTCCAAACAATAACTCTGCTCTCTGCATATCTTGTATGCAACAGTAAAATGTATATGTATTTAATTGCTAGCTTCAAGTCTCTTTCTCTCAGAAGATTGTTTTGAGATTGAATTTTTAATACTACTCGAACATCAGAAAAATATGAACTGCAAATGTACTCTAAGCAAAGTACATGCCCATGGGAATTTTGTCTAGTACAAATCTTTAGCGACTTTCTTGTTGGAAGTACTATAAACACATTGAAATTACAACAAACAAAATTGAGAAACTCGAGAATACTTTGTCCAATCTCTAAAATTAGAGCAAGGAAACTGATTTCCCGTACTTTATGTAGACTTTTAGGGGCATAATAATCTCTTATATCCACCACATAATTTAGAGAAGATGAATTGGATCATCCAAGCGTATAAAATTAGTGCACTCTTTGCATTTTTCATGCCAATCGTAGATAATTTGAATCATGGAACTTAAAATTTTTAGGTTTAGTGGGTGAGTTTAACCTCTTGTTGTTAAACGTGTAGAATCTTCTATGTATAATTTATCTCATTTGTATCTTTGGATTGATGTAAAGACTTATTCTTCAGCAAACCTGCAATCTAATTACTTTTCCAAGAATATATGCTTAGCTGTGGTTGTTTCAAAATGATTAATATTTGTTCAGCCATGGAGGATATTAATGTTGATTGCTACTTCTTTGTAGTGAGTTACTTTATAATCAAGATTGGATATAAATAAATCAAAGCAAACTAAAAATAGTGAACACACGATTTAATATGGTTCAGCATAAATGCCTACATCCACGGGACCACGTCCAAGTGCCAAACACAATTCCACTAAATCAATGAGTTTAATGGACTTATACATCAATCTTTCAACAATATAAAACTTTTAAACATAATAAAAGACTCCCCCTATGTTGAATTTTATAGCAGTTGATAGATTCTCAAAATTGTCTGTTGACGCAGAAGATTTGAACAATGTCCTGTTCTTGTGGCTGGAAATCTTTTCAACAAACTTCTCGAATCTTCTCAGAATAGAAAGAAACTCTTGATAGTAGATTGAATCAACGGAAGGAATAACTTCCAACTTAAACACATTCAATCAACATTTTGAATCATATACTCATGAACAAATACTGAGTATCTAATTCTAACTTCACATGAATATTACTCTCTGTATTTGATAACCATTCCAAACTAATCAATCTACTTACATAGAAGAAATAAAATCACAGATAAATCTCTAATGAAATCTTTGAATGATTTTGAAAATCAATAAGATACGAGTTAAGTCTATATTCAGATCTTTAAAAGATTTGAAAAAAATTTTAAAAAGATAATGGAGATAAAATCTATAATCAAATCCTCTAAAATTCTGGAAGATGTTAGATCTTGCAAGCAATAAGAAACAAGATCAAATCTATAAAAGATTTGGAAAGTCTTTACCTAAAACGATAATGCTTGAATTGATGCATAATTCAAATATTCATATGATAATAAAAAATAATGTACTTACAATCTCCCCCTTTTTGGTTTTCAATGAACACACAAGAACATCACATAAACACTAATTTAACTTCAAAGATTTTACATCAAAATTCATATTAGTAGTATCAAACATACCCTTTTGAGTACCATTGATATAATAGACATCCAGTATCTACTATGAAAATCAGTTGGTTATAACAAGAAAACTATCAAGTACCAATAAGTCCATTATCAATAACAGAATCATTTGATCATCATGCAAAATATCCATATCTATTAGTTATAGCAAGAAAAAGATATCCAATACAACAAGATAAGCAAAATAAAGTGAACAAGAAAGGATATCCAGTACAACAAGATGAATAAAATAAAATGAACAAGAAATATCCAATTTTACATCAAAATGTCCAATATTACCATTACCCCCCCCCCCTTTGTGGTTCAAATGAACAACCAAAAAGAATGTATCAACCATGATGTCGAAGACAAAGCAAACCTTTGAACAATGCCATATGGAACAATAGTGCATCCTGGTGGAGGAGCATTGCTGTGGAGAATAATGGAAGAATCACCTCCTAAAGATGTAGGACTAGCTAGTGAGGATGCAGGATGCTTCCCCTAAGAAGCTGGAGGATCAAAAGATACTGAAGTTGGAAGAGGTGAGATAGGCAAAGGCATCAATGTTGAGGTACTAACAAGACGATTGAGAGTAGCCTAAATATTAGTCAACTTAGAAAGAGCTTGTCGTTCAAAATGAACATGACGCTGCTAAAGTTGGATATGACTTTGCTGAAGCTAGGCATAACTCTGTTTGAGAAGAGTATGAGAATGCTGTAGTTTATCAAACTCCAAAACATTTTATGTTTCCAACTATTAGGAGGATAGACTGGAGGAACTGGTGGAATAGAGGAGGAATCTGGAAGTTAGGATAGACCGTGAGGTACACTATATATTTTGGAATCTAGGATTTTCACAGTCAAGTAGGCTTCAATGGGAGAAGTCTTTAATCTCTAACTCATAGTAAGACGATGGATTAGACAAAGAAAAGGAAAAATTTTCTTATCACCCTCACTTTGTGATTCACTCTTATAATCCTCTAAAAAATGAAAGAAGCCAAATCTATAGACATACCGGTCCCTATAGCATACAAAACTTTAGCCCAATCAACCCTAACAATGGCACTATGATGAGAGGGCATCCAATTGGTTAAGGAGATGCAATGTAACAGTCTATAGAACGATGTAAGACATGACAGACAAAGCACTAGAATCAGGCCAAGCACAAATTGAATTCCCACATAATGTACTGGTTACTTCAATCATTGAAAAGACATGATCAACAGAGAAAGTAGCATGCTAAACCAAAAGAATATGTAATGCAGTAGCTATAGCAGAAAGACTGAACGGAATCCACTGACCCCAACAGTAAGCTAGAAATCAAGAATCACCAGGGAATGCAATCAGCTTATGTATATAGCTATAAAACTCATGAACTAACATGACAGAGAGTGCATGAAAGGCACTCACAGTCCTATCCAACCCCTTTGGTGTAATAGAGTATCCAAACCAAATTCTCCAAAATCAGTAATATCCACAAGAATTTTAGGAAGTATAGGTCATTTACTGATTTTAGTTTGATAGATAGAATGACGATCAGCAGTAAAAAATGATTGAACCTATGTAAGAGATGGAGTTCATGGGTTACCAGAATGAAAAAGCGTACTGCCATGGTTAGAAAAAGGTACATGTTGGTTTGGAGGTCGGGAAGAACTAGTGCCAAGGTCTTGAAGTGACAAATTATTATCTGTGAAGGATGACTCTGGTGGACTCACAGAGGCACGAATCAGGGTGACTCTGGTGGACCCACAATTAGGCTAGCAGGTCGACTCAGGAAGTGGAGAATCTGACGAACTCGAGATTGCTTTAGGTATTGTGCAGCGCGTCGACGATCGACGATGAAAGGAGATGGAGACCATTCGTGCTGCATTTTTATGCTGTGACAAGTAGTGGATAGGAGGCAATGGTGCATCCAGCAGAGAGGGGGTGCTTTTTTTCCTCGACTAGATGGCGACGCTGCAGGGGAATTGAAGGCTACGGCCACAGCGAAAAAAGCCAAACCAAGGGCAGCATGATGTCTAGCTACCATGGTGGTCGAGGGAATGGACGGACAACGACGGGGAAAGATTCCTGAAGAAGAAGATTCGAGAAAAGAAGGAAAGAAAAAAAATTTGTCTCCACAGAAACACCTATGTTAGCTAAAATAGCAAAGTAGGGCATAAATTTAGGAAGTTATGCAATTCAATCGACACACAAAAAAAAAAAAAAAAAAAAAGCAACTGATGCCATAAAGTTAAAAACAAATGCATGAAACTCCTTCAGCAGAAAAAGAATTAACTAATTTTCAATTTGAGTTCACAAACAAATGCATTGAACATGAACAACGAAAAGGAGGGAAAATAATTCTTCTCCTTTTTTTTTTTMTTTTTTGTTTTATAAATGTAAAATAGTATATATAAAAAAAATAGTATCTCTATGGAAGACAAGAAACATCCAAAGGACTCTATACTCCGATAGAGAAAATCAAACAAAAATTAATGCAAAGTGAGAGTAGAAATAAGTCATAAATAATCAAAAAATATAACCAATAGCAACAGGATTTCAGATTCGAGATGTCCGATGAATAAGTTCCTAAGCCGATGTGTCATGAGAGTTATGCAAAACAAAGAAGATTTAGAAGAGGGACACAAATACAGGATATAGATTGCCACTTCAACCAGGAGATATAAGTATGTGAAAGTGTCCTCAAGGGAAAATATAATAACCCTTCTCTCAATTGAAGGAATCAATCGTTAAGAGATATTACCAATAGAATTTTCAATAGAGACAATATGAACATTTGTTCAAACAGTCAACGTATTTTTCAAATTGTGACTTTCACTCACAGATTGTGGTAGCCTTTTCCATGGTAGAGTAGTCATACGATAGGGGTCACTAAATCAAACCTACTTACTCAAGGTGGCTTTCACTCAACAAAATGTGATACCCATCCAGTGAAGTGATTTTATAGAGAGTGGTAGAACTATGATCAAGTAAAGTGTTCAATAAACTTTCCAAGCAAAGTATGACTCTCAATCAGCAATGGCAAATAGAATACTCAACTCATTGTGGCCACACAAGAAAATGAAACGCCATACACATTGGAAAATAAATCTCAACTAGAATTACAACAAGAATCATTGGTACACAATGATCATCTTTCATAAGATTTATTCACATTGGAGAATAGACTCCAATAGATTTCTTTAAATCCAGAAAAGTATGAGATGGAAGAGCTTTTGTAAAAATATGGGCTAATTGATCCTTAGTAGAAACATTTTCAATGCAAATGGTTTTATTTTCAACAAGATCATGAATAAAGTGATATCTATCAATATGTTTTGTGCAAGAATGCTGAATAGGATTTTTTGACATGTAAATAGCACTAGTATTATCATAATAAAGAGTGACGGTTTGTTTTACTATAATCATCTAGCATGTATTTCATCCATAAAAGTTGAGTACAACTACTACTTGCTGCTATGTATTCTGCCTCAGTTGTAGACAAGGAGATGGAGTTATGTTTTTTACTATGCCAAAGAGAACAGATTTACACCCACGTAGAAACGACCACCTGTAGTACTCTTCCTATCATCCATGTTTCCTGCCCAATCTGCATCACTAAAACCTACTAACATAAAGTTAGTATGAACAGAATAATATATTCCTAGTTTACTTGTTCCAAAAATATATTTAAGAATTCTTTTCAGAGTAGAAAGATGTGATTCCATAGGATTAGCTTGATATCGAGCACACACTCCTAAACTAAGACTTATATCAGGACAACTTGCAATGAGATACAGTAAGCTTCCTATCATGCTTCTAAATAGAGCTGGATCAACCTTTTGTCCTTTTTCATCCTTTCCTAGATGTATAGAAGTTCCCATAGGCGTTTTTGCAGCTTTTGCATTCTCAAGACCAATTTTTTTATCATGTTCTTTGCATACTTGGTTTGAAATATAAACATGCCTTTTTGCAGTTGTTTTATTTGAAGACCTATGAAATACGACAATTTCCTACCATGCTCATTTTGAATTCAGTTGGCAAGAGGTTAATGAATTCATTAGTATGTGAAGTAAATGTGGAGCCAAAAAATATGTCATCGACATAAATTTAAGCTACCAAAATACCTTGACCAACATATTTAATGAATAGAATTTTATCAGAGTTACCTCGTATATACCCATTGTCTAGGACAGAAGTAGTTAGACAATCACACCATGCATGTGAGGCTTATTTTAATCCATACAATGCTTTGTGAAGCCTATACACATACTCTGGATGATGTATCCTCAAACCCTTTGGGTTCTTCAATGTAGGCTTTTTCGGTGAGTACACAATTCAAGAAAGCGCTTTTTACGTCCATCTGGTATAATTTGATATTTAGATAACATGCAACAGCAAATAATAGTCCAATTGACTCAAGACGAGCTATAGGAGCAAATGTTTCTTCAAAGTTGATGCCTTCAACTTAGGTGTATCCTTGAGCAACAAGTCTGGCTTTATTTCTTACAACTTGACCAGTGTCATCTATTTTATTTTTGAAAACCCATTTTGTACCAATAACATTAGCTTGCGACAATTTTAGAGTGAGACTCCAAACCTTATGCCYTTCAAATTTCCCTAATTCTTCTTGCATTGCTGCTATCCAAAATTCATCTTGAAGTGCTTTTTTTGCCAATTGAGGTTCTATAAAGGAGATATGTGATGACCCYCCCTCTCCTAGGTTCCAATGGGGCTATGGGTATCGCCTGTATCTCAATAGTCGATACAGTTGAACATTCAAAGCAACTAAATCCATAAATTGGAATATGAACATCTCATTAATTTCAACATCTTATAATGTACATGATTCTAAATTTTACAACAATAAACATCACAGTACAATATTTCAAAATATAAAAGAACCACCCTCAATGACAGTACATTCATTCTAATTATCACAAATGATTAGAGCTCTTAGAATTCCACCGAAGCTTATGTACAACATGACTTTCTTCTAAAACTGAAGTCACCAGACTTTAATACTCGTCTGTATCTGTCACTAAAACATGTAAACTTAATGAGCTAGGCTCAGTGAGTTCCATGAGTGTGTGATAGTGTACAGTTTTAATAACAATATCCCAAAAATATGTCGATTCAATTTAATGAGAAAACATCTACTTTTATTGGAAAATCATTATCTGAAAAGGGATAGTTCAAAAAATTCAATTTTGGAACTAAAGAAACATGCAAGAAATTCTTCATATCTTGTATAGGCCAAGAGAATCAAACCTTAACTGTAGGAGATTTACTCTATAGGGTCAAGATATACCAACCTTATCGCTTCGAATACGCATGCAATTTACAACCGAACCCCATGAATAATAGTAACAATATTAGCCGGCTAGCCGCGGCTATAGGAGTCAGTCACCCTCGGGTTAAACCTCCTAGCCAAGTTTTCAAGCGTCCAACATATACTATGGGTATGATATGATGCAACCGTCCGCTCAAACGGGTCCTGTCCACTATAAGTATGGTCCACAGATTTGGCCATTTGGTAATTCCCAAAGTATTGTCATCCAAGTGGCTAGAGAGGTACTCTTACGGAGAAGTACTTTTTCTACTAGACTAGTACTTCGAGTCACCGAATGAGTACTGATTCATTCCAATATAATCACAATTCATTAACAAGTTGCTGTACATGATAATTGGTAATCTCATGAAATTCATGATTAAAATTCATGTCAAATATGAAAACAAGTATTCCAAATCCAAACTAGAATCTTCATGTTAATTGAGTAACAAAACCATTGATACTTGAAAGTTTGTAAAACACAGGAATTCACAATTAAGCATAGCAAAATTTTATAAAACTTATCTAGAATATGCTTAAATGAAAACAAGCACATTTTGTGTTGTTTTAAAAGATAGAGAAACTCACCTAAGTATTCTTAATTCACACATTAAACTTCTAAATCCCTTGAATATCGTATCATATTATCAGATTATACGATATTGTCTTAATTTATATCTAAAGATGAGATTATGATAATTTTGGAAAATAAATAATTCATTAAATGCCACCCGAGATCTTAGAATTTAATGAATCAGAATTTAGGATTTCTGGAAAACAAAATTATTTAATCTAATATCTTAAATAATGGTCCAAGGTTCAAAATAGTAATTCAAAGTCTTAATAATAATTAATAGTTCAAATTATAAGTCAATTAGTTTAAAATAATGTCCAAAATCCAATTTTTGATTTGATCCATTGCCACTTTAAAGCCCAATAAGATATCCGACAAGATTCAATCTCATTTGGTCTTTTACCAAATTAGAGCCCAAGGAAATGTTTTGGGCTATTATTCCAAAAGTCTAATTACTTTGCAAACCAACCAACATTGTTCATTAAGACCAACAATTTAATCTTAAAAACCAATTCCGTTTGGGCCTTTCCTAATTTAGAACCCAAGGAAATATTACATTTTGGGCTATTAATTCAAATGCCAATCATTTTCCTGAGATTAGTGAGTCAACAGGAGGACTAAATTGATCTAAATTCTCTAGAGCTATTTTACTTCCATATAATATAACTAAATTCTACAAAATTTCCTTATCTACATAGTTTTGTCAAAAACTAATTTAATAGATAAATAGCCTCAACGCTCAAGACAATCGTATTCAACCTGCAATATTTTTCTAGTATCCATATATTCATCTCTAAACTCCCCAATAGATATAATATTCGTAAAAGCTCACCACACAAACAAGAAAGCCAGAATATCTGGGTGAAGAAATACAAAGCATGGAGTACTTAAAGAAATAAACCKACTTATACATGAGTTTCATTCGATTATGATAACTAATAGTGATAAACTAGGGAAACAATTGCAGTAACTACATGGGGTTTCAGATACACTCCTAATTCATCAAGAAAATGTTTCTCCATGCTAGGCATGATCTATATACTTCTCTAAAGTGTCCCTACTTAGATATAATGTGCAGGGAATAGATAACAATGAAATACCTAACTCACTGAAGCCAAACCAACCTAAATCAAATTCAATAGCCACAGTCATCCATTTTGACTATTTGAATCATTCACAGAAAGTAAGAAATAAGACAGAGAGCCACAGAGATAGAGAGGCTCACCTTTGAGTCCCAGTCAAGTTCTTTACGAGAGAAAAGATAAATGCTTCAATCAAGGAGAGAGAGAGCTTTGCTCCAAGTGAATAGGGGATGAAAGAAAGAAAAATAGAAGGAACAAGAASGCTCTGGATGTGAGACAGTGAGTACCAAAAGAAGGAAGAGAAATAGAATAGATGAATGAGACGGTGAACCGAAGAAGAGATTGAAGAGAAGTGGCGATGGAGTCCAGTTGCTCCTCTGTGCTGGCAGCAAGAGAGGAAATATGACAGAGAAAAGACAAATTCGATGAAGAGAAGAAGAAAAAGAATTGAGAAGTTGAAGAAAAAGAAATAAAATGACGTGGGTTTTCTGGGAGGAAACAAAAGTGGAGTTTGGTGAGAGAAAAGGGGAAAGTGACGTGAAAGAGAAAGAAACATCAAGATGAATTTTTCTTTCTTGTTTTTTTCATAATATTATTATTACTATTACTTTTTGAACAATAAATGAATAAAATGATGTAATGGGTCAAAATTGACCGAATAACTAATTAATAAAATGAATGAATTAAAAGAAATGAAAATTCTAATTATCAATACTAATAGTTCTAGGGGTTTATTTTCTTCTAACTAAATTAATTACCTTAACTCATTTTAGACGATTGTATAAAATAATTAGTAATTAATATTAAATAAATATTTTCAAGAATATTCTAATTCCAAAACTTTTATAATGTTAACGTCAAAATTCTCACACAGTCACATTTTACGAGGTTTCCTATTGTGGAGATAGCTAGTAAAAATTTTAGGGTTTTGCAAGATATAGCAAGAATTAGCAATTTCATTTGAATTAGTTTTTCTTCTAGTTACCATAGTTGCTTCAGGATCTCCAATGATCTTTGTGAGAGGATGAGCCTTTGTATTCAAGATGGTGGTCCTTTACGCTTGCTTTCTGGTTCTTCTTCTATTGATTGATTATCTATCTCTATTTCTTCATCGACTATATTATTTTTGGTATCATTTCCACCAGAATCAACTTGATCAGAAGTGACTATGGGCACACTGGATTCTGTTTCATCTTCAGAAGGAGTTTTTATAAATTGTTTATCATCACATAAGTAACATTAATAGTCTCAAACATCTGTCCAATTCTAGACAAGTATACTCTGTATGCTCGGCTATTTGTAGAATATCCTACGAAAATCCCTGCTTCACTTTTAGAATCAAGTTTTCCTATATGTTTTCTATCTCGTAACACATAAACCTGTATCCAAAAACATAAAAATAAGAGAGATTATGTCATCTTCCTTTCCACAACTCGTAGCAAGTTTGTTTTGTTCCCCTSCAAAGGTGTATTTTCGATTGCTAATATATCATGATATATTCATTACCTCTGCCCATAGTCGCATCGGTAATTCCTTTGCATTTAACATCACCTTAGCCATCTCTTGAATTGTACGATTCTTTCTTTCCACAACTCCATTTTGGGAGCCGAAAACTCATGAGAAATGCCTTGGTCACTACAAAAGTTATTATACAAGGATTTTTAAATTCCATACCATGATCCCTTCGTATTCGGGCAACTTTGGTAATTTTGTGCCCCTTTTCTACCTGTAATCTTAAGCACAAAGACTTAAAAGCATTAAAAGTATCAGATTTTTCTTTAATAAAGTCAATGCAAGTATACCTAGAAAAATCATCAACATACCTTTTCTCTCCAATGCTTTCAGTTTGCATTGGTCCTATGAGATCCATGTGCAAAAGTTTTAATGTGTGTGTTGTTGCCAAATGTATGGTAGGGGATGTTTTGCCTTAATCTGTTTCCCTAGTTGACATGGTCCGCATACTTTATGGATATTAATTTTAACTTTACTAACTCCCCTAATTACATCAATTTTTAATAGATTTGAGATGTCTCAATATTTCAAATGACCAATTTTGTGATGCAAGATTTCAGCAGCCTCTAAAGTGGATTGTGACATACAGTAGAGGAATTTAAAAGATAGCAATTGTCACCAGACCTTTCTCTATTTTGTATGCTTATTCCTTGATCATTGAGAACATGGCACATGTTCTTAGTAAAAAGAACAGTATATTCATTATCACAGCCTTGGTTTATGCTTACAAGATTTGCTTTTAAATCTTCAACATAAAGCGCATCCTTCATACTTAAAAGTCTCTGCATGGTTAGAGTACTTTTGCCGAGTATTTTTCCCTTTTTACCATCACCAAAAGTTACAAAACCATTATTGAAAGGCTCAACATTTGTTAATAGATCTAAGTTTTCAGTCATATGTCTAGAACATCTACTATTAAGGCACCACTAATCAGAATTATAAGCAAGTAGTGATGTGTGTGCAACACGATAAGTTATCCATCTAGTTTTAATGGCATGATTTTTCCTAGATGTAGTCCTTTCTTCATGAAGCATTCTTTGCACATAAAAATGAAATTTATAACACTTTGGCCTAATATGTCCTTTTTTCTAACAACAATGACAAGTAGAAAAATAGTTGAGTATCTTATGTTCTTTTGTTTATTGTACCTTTCTGTTTGCAGTCTGTGTGGCATCACTCAATTCTGTGTGGTCACTTTGGAAGTCAATTCCAGATTTTTTACCAACTGGTTTTCCCATGTGAAGAGCTTGATCAAGCTTTGAAGTGTTCCTTTGAAATTTGTTTAAAATATTGTTCACATTCTCCAGATCTTTCAATGATTGAGCAATCTTAACTTGAGTTGTGATGAGCTCTTCTTTGAATGATTTATTTTTCTCAATTAACTCGTGATTGTCCTTAACACGTTGAATATTCTCCATTTGTGTTTACTAACCTTAACCACTGAGTATACATATCTTCATAGGCCTTTTGCAGATCTTATACATCTACGTCTGATTGTTGTTTATCCTCCACACTAGATTTGAGCACTTCTTCTTTCACCATAAAAGCCAAAACTTTTTGTTCATGCTCACTATTAAGATTTTCTGATTCTTCGTCACTATCACTCCATAATACTTTCATGGCACGTCCTTTCTTTTTAAGAGTGTTGGCACATTCAGATTGTATTGTCCAAAACCTTCACATTTCTTACATTGAATTCCCTTGGACTTGATGTATCCTTCCCATTGTTTTGAGGGAAGCAAAGGAGAGGACTTCTGAAAGCAATTGTATCCTCATCCAAATTTTCCAAATTGATTAAACTGGAAGTATTGTCACCATATGTATGAGATAAGGCAATCCCCTTACCATTCTTTACTTGCTTGTCTATGTTCCATCTATTCAAATTCTGCTCATATGTTTGTAATGAACATATTAGTTCATCCAAATCTATCTTGTCAATATCTCGACACTCTTCAATTGATGTAACCTTTACTTTGTATCTCTTTGGAAGTGAGAACAAAACTTTCCTAATAAGTTTAGTATTTGAATGAGTTTCACCAAGTTCATCGCATTCATTTGATGAATTACATAATTTGCCATGAAAATCAGCTATACATTCAGTTTCGAACATACACAAATTCTTGAACTCAATTGTAAGACTCCTTAACCTAGACCTTTTAACTTGATCAGTTCCTTCATTTTTTGTTTCTAACTTATCCCATGCTTTTTTAGCAATTTCACAAGTAGTAATGACTTTCATCTGTTTTAGAGTAACTGCATTAAATATAGCATGTTCATCTATAGCCTTTAAGAAAGCCCTCATTCTAGCTTTCCACATGGGATAATTAGTTCCATCTAATTAAGGGAGATATATGGGTGGAACCTCCTTCAAGAAAGTCATAAAACTCATCCATATGTAAAAAGATAGCAGAATTCGTTTGTGCACTCAAAGTCAGATGTGTTCACACTCAGAAAAAAATAGCGAAAAAAATAAGAACAAGATGTATAACAAAACAATCCAAATGATTATCTAGATACACTTAGAATCTAAACAATCAACACTTTCCTGATCTAATATTATGCAAGAATAATTTGCTTTGATACCACTTGTTAATGTTGATTACTACTTCTTTTTATTAAGTTACTTTATAATCACGATTGAATATAAATAAATTAAAACAAACTATAAATAGTAAACACAGGATTGAATATGGTTCAGCATAAATGCCTACATCTATGGGACTACATCTAGGTGTCAAACACAATTCTACTAAATCAATGAGTTCAAGGGACTTATATATCAATCATTCAACAATATAAAGCTTTCAAAAATAATAAAAGACTTTCCCTATGTTAAATCTTGTAGCCGTTGACAAATTCTCGAAACTGTCTATTGAAGCAAAAGATTAGAACAATGTCTTATTCTTGTTGCTGGAAATCCTTTTAGCAAACTTCCCAAATCTTCTCAGAATAGGAAGAAACTCTTGATAGTAGGTTGAATCAACGAAAGGAATAAATTCCAACGTAAACACATTCAGTCAACATTTTGAATCATATACTCATGAACAAATACTTAGTATCTCATTCTAACCTCGCATGAATATTACTCTCTATATTCGCTAACCATTCCAGACTTAGCAGTCTACTTATATAGAAGAAATAAGATCACATATAAATCTCTAATGAAATCTTTGAATGATTTGAAAAATCAATAAGATACGAAATAAGTCTATATTCAGATCTTTAAAAGATTTGAAAAATATTTTAAAAAGATAATGGAGATAAAATCTATAATCAAATCCTTAAAAGATTTTGGAAGATCTTAGATCTTGCAAGCAATAAGAAACGAGATCAAAAATCTTTAAAAGATGTGAAAAATCTTTACCTAAAAGATAATACTTAAATTAATCCATAATTCAAATATTACTATGATAATAAAAAATAATGTACTTACACAGGATGAGAAAGATCTTAAGATCCAGGAACTATCAACAGAGTTGCAATGGAAGAAGAAAAGATCTGTTGCTTATCAAGAGCAACTAGAGATGATCCTGAAGTATGTTGAAAAACACACCAAGCAAGCATATGTTGATGTAGATGTAGTATATAATACTGTAAAGGAAGTTGAATTAGAAGAGGATGATAGTGACTTAGTGTACCCGAGATTTAGTTTATGTTTTTCTTTTCAAACTATATATATATATATCCACTAATTAGATTGTATTCATAATTGTTAATAAATTGATTAATTTACGATGAAAGGACTTGGAGACCATAACGTTCGATGTGCCAATCAGAAATAAATAATTATTTCTTTTATTTGTTATTTTTTATGCATTAATCTATGAGTATGTTTATTTAAAGGTGAAATTTTATCACTTTACTTTAATTAGAAGTCTTAGTTAATTAATTTAGACTTGACCTGTTAGAGCCCGTCCTCTTCTTATTCAAATCTAAAACCGGATTTGAAGTTCGATTTTAGGCCAGAAGAAAACTAATAGATTTTAATTTAGTTGGGCTTAGTTGGTTAAGTAATAAAAATGGCCCACGAACAAAATTTTAATTATCGTTAAGTTAGCTTTTAATATATATATATATATATACGACCTAAAAAAGATGACTATTCATCTTCTTCCTTAAACATAAAACATAACCCCCTCACCAGCGCCGCCTCCTCCCTCTGCCCTCACCGGTGCTGGCTTTCCCACTCTCTCTCTCTCTCTCTCTCTCCTCTTCTCTACCGGTGTTGAACGCCACTCCATCTCCTCTGTTCTCATCACTAGACCAGGCATCCAGGGGACCAGGCTACTAGGCGTCCAGGCGACCAATCGCCGTGGGCCGTCCGCTCTAGCCAGTTACATGCGCGCAGCACYTGCGCGACTAGGACTACCGTTCGCACATCCGGAGCATATTTCTTTCCCGAGCATGGTTGACGCAATTACATCTTAAACTCAATACCATCCCTAAGGTTCAAGATTCGAGGTGAATCCTTTGTTTCTTCATTTAAATTAACCGAATGGCCTAGGTTTTGTATCATGTAATAATAATTAAGGAAAATATGGAATATATTTAACTGAAATTTAAGTTAGTACGATTAAGTAAAAGGAGGATATAATTCTAGAAATATGTTGGAATATAATTTAGGGTGAAATTTAGGGTTGTATGGTAAAATAATGTATATTGTGATTACGATTATTATTGTTATTTTAAGAATAAATTAGAAGTCATGAAATTGAATTGTACTATTATTAGTTCAATTTTTATTGACATTGCAATTAATCTTGAGAAATTATTGGTTAAGGTCACCATAGGAAAAACGATGAAGGTATTAACGGTAAACACCTGTATTAAATGAATATGTTTGGTTAAACAAGTCTCAGATGAATATTCTTTGTATAATAATATTATGATACTGTAGCACATCGACATTGTGGGCAACCAAGGCACCCCGCTAGCGACTTAAAGGAAAACTTTACTAAGGACTACAAGTTAGCAAATTCTCATATTCTCATAACGCATATGTGTTGTTATAATTAAATTGCTCTTAGGTGAATTGAATGTGTATTGAATCTGAGTTCTATTTAAGTAAATTATCACATTCTCATTAACGTGTATGTGTTGTTGTTATAATTAAATTGCTCTTAGGTGAATTGAATGTGTATTGAATCTGAGTTCTATGTAAGTAAATTCCGACATTCTCATTTAGTTACGATGCAAGTGTGTTGTTATCATGATTGAATCTCTATGTGAATTGAATGTGAATTCATAARGGATATTGAAGTGAATTTTTGAAAATCACCACATTCTCATTAATTATGATACGAGTGTATTGTTATTATGATTGAATCTTCTTATGTGAATTGATAATTGCTCTTATGTGTTACAATGTGATATTATTTTCAGTATGAATGTTATTAATCATTGACATGTTAGAAATTTTAAGTTAATGAGTTCATGTGGTCCATGAACATGTAGATTGCACTAGTTGCATATTCTCTTGTATGGACATAATTATACATTCAAGAAAGGAAATGTTTTTAAACAATGAAATTTGGAAAAGTAAATGTTTTGAGGAATAAAGTTTTTAAAGATGTTATTTTTATGATGAATGATTTTCAAACGTTAAGGATTTTGAAAAAGAGGTGTAAAGCGAAAGTCATAAAAGATGTGAGTGGGAAATGGAGCGTGGAGGACCGGCGCACCCGAACTAACCCTATTGTAGGGTGCAAAATTCATGTATTATTCACCTCTTATYAGGTGATGTTCAGGAAAAGTTAAAGTAATATTAACCGCTTTGTAGTTCTACTAGTAAAAAATATGATCGGGTTCRAAAGAATAATGGCCCACTYCAAGCTTAATGGCTAGACATTACACCAAGTGAGCTCACGACTTTAAAGAAATGGAAATGTTTGAAAAGTTCATATATTTTGAAAGGAAAGTTTTTATGAGAAAGTTTATGAAATGGAAATGTTTAAACAACTTTTATTGAGAAAGTGAAATTTTATAACTTATGACATATATGGTATTATTCATGCATTCATACATGGAATTTGCTTACTGAGCTTAGTAACTCACCCCATATTTCCTTATTTTACGTTACAGGTGATAATTAACCAGATGGTGCATGGAGATCATTTGGAAGCAGACTTTGATGCTCAAGAGTCGTTCTGTTAATTAAATTTTTTATTTATTTATGAACTTGTTGAAAGTTTAAAATTTATTTCTTTATTGTCAAAAGCTTCTGCTGAAATTTTAATTATATAAGAATTAAGTTGGTAACATTCTTGGTTTAGGACAATTCTTAATCTATGGGTGTTACACTTAGACTAGAACAGAATGGATTTCGTATCCAATATTGCCTCCAGAATTGATAGCAGAAGAAGAAGGAAATGAAGCAGAAATTCTTGCCAGAAGAGTTGTTGAAGAAGTCAGTAAAATTTGCATATGGTCATCTATGTGATTTGAATTACGTACCACTATGCAGTTGGTCAGAAGTCTTCGGGCAATAGGTTCTAAGTCTGATTAACTACTTAATGTATAGAAAAGAAGGAAAGAAACGATTGAACTTGTTGGTGAGCTGCTGCTTATTGCACCTCATTGCCCTTGGTTTAACCAACATTCTTTTGTTTCTTGGAGAAAAATCTAAAACGTAGGCTTCTCAATTAGTATGCTTTAGCTTTATGAAAGGGATAATGCTTGGTGGCACAATTTGAGCCACTTTTTTGTGGTTTAACCGTCTACAAAGATAAAATATCCAAATTTGTAATATACTATTTATTATAGTAAAAATTAGAGATATACATGATTCGATTTAATTTAATTTTCATCGGTTTTCAAATTAAATTAAAAAATTTTGATTTGAAATTTTTAAAATCGAAATCAACTCATTTAAAATTTTAAATCATTAGTTCGAGTTTATATCAATTTGGTTGGATTTTAGTGCTAAAAACAATCTTGAAATTATTAGAGAGATTTATTTATATAAGGTAACAATATAGATCATTTAAAACAAAATTTGAACAAAGAAATTTGATTGATATTTATGTATAATACCTATTAGTATAAGATGCACGAGAAGAAATAATCTTACTAAATAATTTAATTTGTTATTTGCAAAGTAATAAAGTGATTGTTACACTCTTATCCTTTTAATTTAAATAAAACTTGTCAATGTAATGACCTCAATCGGTAACAAGAAAGAAGGTTTTTGGAGGAAGGGCATTGTATCATGCAAGAATTCTTGTTAAAAAAAACCTTATTTCTTTAGTCATGGTTCCATAAATAAATTGAAATTACCCTTTCTGGTCTTTGAGGAAAATGATTTCCACCCATAGCAATCCAGTAAAGAAATGCGGTCACAAGGGACAACACCAGCAAAAAAAAAATAAGGGGGGAAAAAAAAGAATCATAGCTCAAACAAAACAAAGCTCTTTTGGATTGGTCAAATAATAAAATTTAATTTCTATTTAATTTGGTTCAGTTCAAATTTTTTTTCTCCAATCAAATAAATATTTCAATTTCATAAATTCCTTAAATTGAATCGAAAGAAAATTCAATTTTTCAATTTAATTTGATTCGATTTAATTTTTCTTTTCACCCTAGTAGAAACCTTAATACATAAGAATCCCTCGTACGATTCTTATCCGAAAACTTTGAGAGTAGAGAATCTAAAGATTTTTTCTTCCAAATTTGGCCCCATTTTGAAAAAGTGATTCCCCTAGAAACATTGGCATTACGGTATATGAGTGCAGCGCAATTAATTTATTCATCAAATTTGACTTGAGGCAGACTTTTGAACATTGGCTCGAAATAATTGCACTTCTTCATGACTTTGATTTAAATAGCGAAGACTCAATATTTAGTAATCTTAATTAAATAAATAGTTCACTTTGCTCAAGATTTCTTTATCTATAAATACGATGAATYCGTGTAGATTTTGGCGAGAGGCCATTGCTAGAGATGCTAGAATGAACAATTGCAATTTAATTGTGAAAAAAAAAATATTTATAGAATCAAATCGAAATAAATTAAAATTTTAATTTTTACTCTGATTCAATTTGAGAAATTTAGTAATTTTTTAAATCGAACGGATTTTAGTAAGTTATTTAATTTTGACTTTTTTTATTCTTTGATCAACTCAACCAAAATGTACCGTAATCTTCTTTCTATTTTACTATATTTTTGCGAATAGATTAAGAGTTTGATATGTCTCTCTTATTTCTTTTGTAGGTTGTTCAGCCAATATTAGTGCATGATCTAAGTGTAATAACTTTCACATGAAATATTTTATCTTCTTACTTTTAAAAGTATTATTTTCTTTGCATTATCTTTTGTCTTTTTTAGTTTGTTTACTTGCAAAAGAAACAATCAGAAACAAGACATTAACTAACCTGATTTATTTATGAAATTTGATTGCATGATTGTTTGAATATGTTTTAAGCATTGGTCAACCAATATTCACATGAACCAGTACTTATAGTCTTATATATCTATTACCAGAGCAAACTATTGTAAGAATAGAAGAATCTTTGGCTTTTTATTTACATCTTGGAGGAATCAACGTAAAAACTTATTTGCAAATACTAAGCACACATGCAAAACTTAATTTCAATAGTAAGAAAGAAATAATAGCTTTAGGTTATATCTAGATTAGTTTTTTTATTGTGAAAGAAGAAGAATATTCGGTTAGCATGTAGGGGGCAGGAACATTTGTAATTTCAAATTCAAATTCTTTTGCTAGAAAGGTAGATGGAAGAGGAGTTTGTTTCGTTGTAGAAGTCATTTTGACTATCAATAATATTAACAAATATCGTCCCCGTCAAAATGAAATTTTTGGATTGATATACAACTTTTTCTAAACAATTGAAGATTCAAAGAATTACAAAATTCACGAGTTTTGGGAAATTTGGTTGAATAATCCATTATTTATTTTAATTATAACCAATTATTCAAAATTTTCAGAATTCTGCATATGGACCTACTTTGCACAGAATGGTTTGTACCAAGTATTTTTGCCTTGTACTGGTTGCTATAATTGATGTGCAATACATGCATCTTTCATCTATCAAACAAGTATGAAATTTGGACTAAAAAAGCAACATGTAAGGTCTGTTTTTCTGCCCACATCCAATAACAGCCGCACATGTTTTGGATCAAATAAGAATGCTCGTGCGGGTTAGAAGAATCATATAATCCTCAAACATCTCAACAATGCAATTTGCAAAATGACTTGAATTACATTCATCCAATCTAAAACATAGCATCCATTCTCACAATACCAAGCTAATTGAGGTCCAATATACAATATCAATTAAAGCCATCTCATAAAACACTTCTTTCCGAAAACACATATGTCATGATTTCATGATACTTCTTATCACCATTCAAAATATAACAAGATAAATGTAATTGGATGACAAAGCGGCATTTTTCCTCTTATTTGGATTATTTGTAATTAAAAAAAAAAAAAGAAGAAGAAGAAAGAAAAATTATATGTCAAACATCACCATATTGAATTCAATTAACTATATCCATAGTCGAAACGTAAAGTGAAACAAAAACTAAAAAATATGACATGCATACAGGTTGATTATTTAAATCCACGAGAGACAGAAATCATCCATACATAGAAAGAGGTATCGAAAACATATAGCCCAAAAAGATAAAAGAATTTAAATCTTGAAGTGTATCTAAAACCCAGAGAGAAGTATTAGCGAAAGRGCATACATTCCCTATTACTTGAGCTCACAAAGTGCAGTCTTCCTCTAAATTTGTCTAGAAGAAGAATCGGGTTGTGGATAAAGCTTGAAATGTAATATTTCAATTTTAGATTGTAGTCCTTCTTATTGACAGAGTGACTTTAAAGTTACAACATTCATCAAGAGGTTGTTGAAAATAAACAAGAAGAAAGAAGAATCTTTACTCGTTGCYGAAATCAATTAATCTTACTATAGTCGAAATAACTACATAAGACATTTGTTTGTTTGTGTCTTTGCAAAGCTTGTTTCGTTGAAAAAAAATTCAATCCGTTGAAAGGCTAATCCAAACACTAGCTTGGATGTAGCAAAAATGACTTCTCTAGAATATAGCTAGTCCAAACAATAGTTTAATGAAAATAGGTTCCTTGCTCCACTTTAAGGCTAGACCAAAGACAGCCTTAAACTCACTTGATAATGATCTAGCTATACCATGAATACTGTTTTTATAAATAGAATAACTTTAAATTATCTCATTTGAGCTATATTACTAAACTAAGGTAGTTATACCAATATTACTCTTTTGTCCTTCTTGTTATCTTGTTTTTTGTATTTTAAATTTTAATTATATGTATTTTCTTAACTTTTTTAAGCAAAATGAAGCTTCAAATATTATGTTAGATGATTTATCTTGCATGTATGCTGAAAGTAACACCCTAAATTTCCAAACGTAACATTATTTTGAACGCGTTTTTCAAATATCCCTCATATAAACAACATTCTTTATTGTCTCTCTCTACAACATTCCTATATCACTCTCGAAAATAACCTAATTAAAATTTTTCATCTTTAGCTCAAATTGAAACAGATCTGAAGAAACATTGATAGTTTATTCTTCCTTTGATTTATTATTTTATATCCTATTTTTTTACATTTAATAAAAAATTAAAAAATAATTTTTTGATTTTTTAAGAGTGAGTCGAACAATTGTAGTTTCCTGCGTCTCTTCAAAAAAACCTAATTTTCTCTAARATTCCTCATTTTTAGCTCAAATCAAAATAGATTTGAAGAAAAAAAAGATTAGTTTATCATTCTTATGATGTTATTATTTCATGTTCTACTTCTTTATTTTCCATTTAAACTTGAAAAAATTTCAAACAATGTTACTTTTTTGAAAAAAGTGGATTTAGGAACCGTGGCTCCGTTCAAGCTGTGCCAAGATGGCTCAGCACTTCCGCGTGTGCTGAGCGAAGCCAATTCAACAGCTTCTTTGAATCTTCATTTTTAATCATTTAGTTCCAATCTTTAAGTATTATGATGTTTTAACAATAACTCAAAATAATGGACAAATCTGATAGACATGTTAGAGATGAGGCAGAGAAAAGTTTATATAGAGATAAAATCTATTAAAATATGTTTGGATCATTATTACAAAATTTCAAAAAATTATTAGATAAGAGATTAGATGTGTTATATTTAGCACTATCCTTTAACTTGTTACTTTAAACAACTTTGAGTACCACCTTGAGCATTGGAATGAGTCAATTGATCAGTTTGGTTTAGTTATGTTAATTTGATTTTACATTGATTTGGTGTTAAAATATAAATTTTAAAATTTTTAGATAGTTTTGTTCAAGTAACAATTACTTGAAAAGTACAAAGCTTGAAATTATAGTGTTTGCTTTTTGTTTCAATTGTTATTTGAATACAGATTTATAATAATTTTAAAACTATTTTTTAACTAAATCAAACCAAAATTAATTTAAAGTTTTAAATAGTTTAATTTTGACTCCAAAAATTTCAAATTGAGACTTTTAATTTAATTAAAAAAGCTAAAAATTAAATTAAATCGAACCATATACATCCATAATCTTGAAAATTAAAAAGTCATTTTCTCAATTTTATAAATAAAATTAATTAAAATAAATAAATTATTTGATCAGTAACTCTAGAAAACGAAAGTCAAAATAAAGCAATACTATTTCCTGAATACCAATGCTTATGCCCATCCACCGTAGTTTGGTATCCCCATCTGGCACCCACCACATAGTTGCTTCTCGTTGGTCAACGTCAAAAATTTCAGCTCAAAAACTGCCACCGCATGGTCAAAGACTAGTTGATCCCTATCTTTAGGTCACATCTCAATATCRATCTTTTTCTCCTCCTACAGTCAAAGTTGTATCTTTTTCTCATATCWTCCAACTTAATTTTTGAATTTTTTATTATTGATTTAAAATTATTTATCAATATTCTTTAAATATTTTTTAATTTAAAATGTTAAGAGTGTTTGTTCTGTTTATGAATCTCAAATTTGGGATAATATTTCAAATATCGAATAATTAGGAAAAAAATAACTTGAACCATTAAACGTTTGAAAAAATTTCAATTAAAATGTAAAAACCACTCTAATTCTTTAACGATTTCGATTGTCCAAGTTGATATTAAAATTATTTTTTGAGTACTTCAACTATTTTTATTTATTCAAACTAGTTTATGAAATATTGTTATATATTAATTTCTACTTCTTAGACTAATTTTGAAATTATTTTTGATTGTTTGGAACTATTAGTTATATATAATAAAGTTAGTAGAACTAAAAACATAAATAAAAATTATTTGAAGACGAAAACATTTTTAACAATAGTTTAGAAATAATTTTAATTAAAAAAGAAAAATTAACTGTTTATGCCATTCAACAATTATGATTAATTATAAAGATTCCTTTAACTCTTTTGCACTTGTCAATTAACTATTTTTTAGTATTCATTTATGCCACTAAATGGAAAAATCAAGCAAAATTAGGTGGCCGGACTCTATTTTGAAGGTTCTTTTCGTCATTTCCAGTATTTTTTTTGACAAAAAGAAAAACCATCTTCATCTTCTCTTAATCCCATCTATGCAAATCCAAGCCCAACCAATCTCTGYAATTCTTCATCTTCTCCTAATCCAGTGTTCTGTCAATCCAACGCCTGCAAGTCTTTGCAAATCCAACATCAACCCACATTCATCCCCATCTCCATCTCGAAAAAATTGGAAAAAAATTAAGAAATCTTCTGCAATCCAACCCAATCCCCATCCTGCAAAAATATGGCACCAAGTAATTAGCATTAGCAGTGGCAATAAGAATTTCCCAATTGAGACACAACTGTATGAAAATGACATGACTTTTTCAGATGAGAGGAGCTAGTCTATTTCATTTGAGCAGAGCTCAGTCTTGCGCCCCTCCACTACAACACACCACTATAGTGCACATACCTCACGCCATCTTGTGAGTAATGTGCATATGCATCGAGGTTCCTACTGCGTATGGAAAATTTACCAGTTTTTTTGGGCAATTTTTGGTCGGGAAGGTGGAGGTTGAGGTTTATGGGGCTTGTAGTGAGCCCACGAGAAGAGTCGTCTGTCAACTTCAATGGCCTACCGCTTGCTGAGATGGATCTGGGGTTTGGAGATGGGTTGGTGTTGGATTTGCAGTAGATGGATTTGTGGAGATTCGCAGAAGATGCTTTAAATTTTTTTAAAAAATTATTTGGAGATAGAGATGGGTTGGGGTTGGATTTGCAAAGATGGGATTTGGAGAAGATGAAGATGATTTTTGTTTCTTCTTTTTATTTTTTTTTTTGAGAAAAATGACTTGTATTGTTTGTGCGCACAGACCAAATACGTCATTTTGCCTACACGCTAATATAGGTCATTTTTACCTACTATAGGACATTTTTATCATTAGCTATTGTTTTCATTTTTATAATATAGGTCATTATTAAAATATATTAACATACTAATATTATTTAAAAATAATTAATGATATTTTTTATTTTAAAGTTCGTAATGTTACCTTTTATCTATTTTCTATAATTTTTGGTGAATTGAGATCAATTAATATCATTTTTTCTCTTTTCTTTACTTATTTTTAAATAAATCTCAATTCCATTAATATTTCTTAAAATACAAAGAGAGTTAAACAAAATTATTTTCAAAGACATATAAATCGAGAATATATTGAAACGTAAATGAAATAATTATGGAAAGTATTACAACTTTTTTCATCCCTCTCTCCCTTTACTTTCAACAAACTTTAAATCTCACTTAGAAAATCTTAAAGAAATGCAAAAAGAAGTCAAATAGTATAGTTTACTTTTTAAAATATAGGTTAAAACACAAAGACTAAGAAAGCCATAAATTGATCTAAAGTTACTATCATGTTATCATTTTTACCCTTATTTCAATTGTCAAGAAGTCCTATTAACTTCCGTCACAATACTACTCATTCTGTTTTTAAAAGTATGTCACAATCCACTTATTAAGACATTATGAAATATGTTATTTCATCTTTACCCTTGATTAATTTTCAAATCAATACAATAAGTCAACTTCTTTTCTCTCATGRAATTAATTCTATTAGATATTTTTTAATATAAAAGTAAGATATCACTTTAATAATAATTTTAAACTAAATTCTTATATTCCTATTATGATATACTTTAAAAAATAAAGMGAGTAATTAATTAATCTTAATTACTTACCTCATTCATAAGTCACAAACTGTATTCCACGCGCTTGTAGTCCGCCTTGACATTCGTCTTTTTTTCACAAATTCCTTATTATGCACCTATTACTCGAACAAACAGAAAAGTAAAAAAAGAGATTTTGTTTCTTATTTTCATATAAGGAAGCATCTGATGAACCTTTGTGATCCTCAAAGGGCTTGAGTAAATGCTTCATGATTCAAAGGGCTTGGTAGATTTTTAAATTGAAATTCATTTCWTTGTGTGCCCAGTTTCCGAGCTCTATTGTAGTACAAATCGTGAAGCTATCGATTTAATTCCAGACCTCAATTACAGTCCACCTTGTTCAATAAATGAGGCTTCTTCGTCTCTGAAAGATAATTTCTCTTTGACTTAAATAGTGAGCCATGTACTGAGGATGGTGATACTAATGACCAAATATTACCAAGTCAAGAAGCACCATATTTCCCGGTATAAAAATTCTTCTTAAATTTTAACTTAGTTGTTCTGCAGAGCTTTTCTTATTGTTGTTCGTTGCTTAATTTGAAGATATATATAATTTGACATATTTTCCCGTAAAAAGTCACATTGTATAATAAGAAGTCTAAAAGCTAATTACTAACTTCAATATTCCTTTTATATGTTAGGCAAAAACCAGTTTTAGGTACGTGATTGGAATACGCTAGATTCTAAAATAATTCTATGTTAATGTAGATTTTGAAGTAGAGAATCGTAACTTAGCACTTTTCTATGCTAGTATAGATTTTGAAGTAGATCGAGAGGCTGAGATACAATGGAATTTTGGAGACAATTACATTATTCTTTTTATGAAAAAAGCAATTAATAGTTACCTGCCCTTATCTCATTCATGGCTCTTTTCACACGCTCATCTGGTTCGGTATCTACAATGAGAGTGTGAACAATCTCATAGCCATAGTGTGGCATGACCTAAGTGTACAAAATTGAAGGATATTGATACGGATGGTCAAACTCTTTAATTCATTTACCTCAAAGTATGCCTACAACAAAAGAACTACCTTTTCAAGTTTGTTTCCCACAACTGTAGCAATTGAAAAAAAGCCACATCGAATGGTAGATTGTATTTTAGTTTTTTTAATATTTCATTTACCTTATGATTCAAGTACTGAAACTTATCAATGATGACAATGCATATGATAAAGTACCGCCAGTAGAGAGCAACATAATAAAGAGGAGATTTAGCAAGGATAATGAACATAGATCCATATATGAGATGATTCCTAAAAAAAGTGTTGATAGTAAAATGAAAATTGCGGTTATAGATGATGTTCGTGGAATATTGAGAATGATCTTAGTGATTATTTGATTTTTAATCCTCCTTATTACTTTTATATATGTGGATTAAGAAAATTTTTATCTTGACAATTGGCATAGTTGTCCTAAGTGGCTATCTTTCGAAGGTTGTTAATTTGAGAAAAATGCAGCCTTCCTAAACAAATGAATTGCAAACTTCGTAGAAGAAGTTTTGCAATATTTCAGTGTGAATTAGAATGTTAGTTCTTGTAGTTGAGATAGTTGTGTTCTAATTTAGTTGTGACAAATTAGGATTAATAATTACTCTTTTGGAATATTAAGATTGTTGWCAAGATTTAGTTGGTAAAAGGATGATTCTTTTTTTTCATTCCTCTTTGCAGTATTAAAAATGATTCATCATTTTGTAGTATTTGCAGACTTCTTATAAAAGAGTAACTGTTATGTGAGCAATTCTTGATAATAATGAACAAGATAGAACCATATTGGTTTTTGGTTTTTATACATTGAGGTCTCTTCGCAATTATGACCAGATTGCTTTGTCCACTTAGAACTTTTATTAACACTTACTGAACTATTTGCTGTTTTCTCCAGACTTCTATTTACCATGCTTGTGCTTCAAAGTGCCATCAAAATGGTATGGAATCTTCGTGAACTTATGGGAGTTTCTTGTGTATTTATGTTAGTCATGCTTCTATAATTAGCGCTATGATCTTTTGGAGGTGCTGGCGTGGTACGATTAAGTATTGGTGACACTAGATGTTGTTGGCTTCTTGTGGGGAGCTGGAAAGGTTTTTCTCTTGTTTTTATAATGTGTTTCAAATAGAGAAAAGAAAAACCATACCCTTCAACTAGTGGAGAATCGAGTTAACAGTTGGTTTGTACCCTTATCCATAGATTATAGGCCGTGGTCAATTCTATCCTCCAGCATTTGTTGGATATTTCCTTCCCCTCTTCCTAGATAGGTTATCCCTACAAATGATACAAATGACAGTCTTTGCTTAATGTATATATTTTATCAGTCATGGGCAGTTCTGTAACACCCCGAATTTTACTTTTATGAATTTTTTTAATTTTACGTGGAGCTGTGTGTGGCCAATTAGGATTGGAACGGTTTATAATGTGGGTTAATATTTTTAAATTGTACGTTTATAGGTACGCGCCAATATTGTCCATGGTCGAATTAAGAATTTTCATTGTTAAAGGTTCGACTCATTGGGCACTATTTGTTGTTAGTCGAAAGTTGGGCTTTTTATCGACAAAGAAAGCCCGTATGTTAAAATTTGATGAATTGTTGGTTAAATTTTTGGATGGGAAGCCGACGAGTTTGGCATTACGGCCCAAATATAAAAAAGAAAAGAAATATACAGAAAACTAAAAAGAAAGAAAAGAAAGGAAAAGAAAAGAAAGAAATAACAAGAAATAAAAGAAGAAAAGACGAGGAAAAAGGAAACCTCAAGAACTCTCACTTCTTCCCGCCGCCTCCATTACTTCTCGTTCCTCGCGCCCGCCGGTCCAGACTGCCGTG
>MEJB01000027.1:1350551-1478418 GCA_001752375.1 Rhazya stricta | reverse complement strand
AAAAGTAAAGGAAGAGAATGTAATCGGGTTCCAAAGAACAAATGGCCCACTGCAGCCTAATAGCTAGGCGTTACACTCTAGTGAGCTCGCGATTGAAAGGAAATGGAAAGTTTTTACAGTAAGTGAATTTTGAAGGAAAGTTGTAAAGAAATTTTGAAAAGAGAATGTTTCGGAAAGTTGTTCATTTAAAAAAGCGAAACCTTAAAGTTTCATGATATGTAGGACATGTTCATGCATTCATGCATGAGGTTACTTACTGAGCTTTTTAGCTCATTACTTTCCCTCATTTTTCATTGCAGATGATATGTAACCAGATGGGGAAAGGAGGTCGCTTGTGGGCGAGCTACGATACCCGGAAACTGATTTTCAAGTCGATTTATGTAATAATATATATTATTTTTGAATAGTTTAAATTCTTGAAGCTTCCGCTGTCTTCATTTTTTAATGGTTTAAAATTGTTTGAGACTTCCGCTGCCTTTATTTTTGAATGAATGTTGAGTATTAAATGATAGTCGATTATTTGCGAATGYAATGATGTAACATTCTCGGGTTAGGATAAGGTTCCTAATCTGGGGGTGTTACAAGTTCTCTGTAATATTGCAAAAACCTAAAGAAACTTATCATTTGTCAAATCTTCCGGTAAAAAAATTGTTTGTTTCCTTTCCTCTTTGAAATATTAATAATCATTCATTATTTTGCAGTATTTGTAGATTGCTTATGACAGAGTAACTGATATGTGAGCAATCTCTTGATAATAATGAACCATATAAAATTTCAGAGATTTTTTTACGCATTGAGGTATAATTGTAATTATGAACTAGGTTACTTTGTCCATTTGGGATCCTACTATTGGTAAATGATCCATTCATCTAGTAGTATCTTTAACTTTAAATTTTTATCAATGATAATGATAAGCCATTCGTTTATCATAGTAAATGTGCTCTTTATAACCTCTGTCAGTAACACTGTGTTGTACTACTTCTCTCTATTTGTATACATTTTGGAATTATTTTACTATCAAGTTTTATTAAATCTTTTGATAGTCTATGTTAGTCTTGCTTCTATGGTTAGCACTTTGGTCCTTGAAAGTTGCTGGTATCGTAAGCATTGGTGACACTGGATGCTCGTGGCTTCTTGCCGTGAGTTGGCAAGTTTTTGCTCTTGTTTTTCAAATAGAAAAAAGGAGATTCACACCCATCAACTAGTGGGAGAATWGAGTTTGCAGCTTGTTTGTACTCTGGTCCCCATATCATTAGTCGGGGAACTAGTGTTAAAATGAGAGTTTTTGCTCAATGCACAGATTTTATTTAGTGAGCTTGCTCTGGACGGGGCAGTTTTGCCAAACCTTGCATAAACTTTTCATCTGTCAATCTTTTAGCTCTGAACTATTTTTGTCCCTCGATAATAAAACAATATAGTTTTGTCCTTCTTTCCATTTGAAATCTCCCTTTGCACACATGCTCCGATGCAACAAAAATTACAGAGTTACCTATAGAGTTAGCCCAGCCTGTCAATCAAATCCATTGATATGTGCCCCCGTTTGAGTAGGAATTGGTAGATGTTGCAAGAGCACTTCTAGTTCCCCTTTTTTGGCATTGGCACGTCTCACATTGTCGGATAAGTAACATGAAAAGAATTAAGTCGAATGCATTCAAAGTTTACTAGTCTTACCAGTTCAAGCGTGACGAGAAAAAATAGAAAGATTACAAAGGTCAAAAGCTGCAATGAATATTGATCCAACTAGTAAAATTTGGCAASATAAATCTTCAACATTTTCCTAAATATATGTAGGAATTCTTTTTCTTCAAATGCTTCATCTCCTTCCTCTAGAATTTTGTTTAAAATTGAACTGATAATTTGAACTTCCTTCTTGGATGTGATCTTCAGTTCTAATTTAAGAGACAAAGGAATTATCCCATTTTAAGAGGAATTTTTGTGGCCTTCTTCAGTTCTTGGATGTGTTCTTTAGTTCCCTCCATCCTCTCCATAATGTGCAAGAACTTTTTTTCCTTGAAAATCCATATACAAATTGAATGATTTATCTTGGAAATGTAACAAATTTATTGCATAGGAATGAAGATAATGATGAACTAAAAAAGAGATTGACTTGAATGGTGTTGCTGTTGAAAACTAAATAATGTTAAACATATCAAAATAAAATTAATTCTCTCTTAAAATTTGAAATTTGATATACTTTTAAAAATAAAGAAAAAAACCCTATTGCAACATACTTTTAAAAATAGAGAGGGTAATAAATACATTCAAACAAGACTGAGTTCAAGGCATATGAGGTAATATTGAAAATTTTGTTTGGTAAATATAAAATGATTTATATTTACGAAAGTGTTCTTTCTCCTAAAGTGACCTATATTTTGAAACACCCCTAAAGTGACCTATATTTTGAAACATGAGATAGTATCATTTTGTTAGCAAATAAATTCATTATTCATGAGAAATCAAATGGCACTATTATTTAGATCAAGTTGATCCACAATAAACATGGATAAAAGATAGTTGAGACCTTAAACATCCAAAACGTCCTCCTTCATCCACAATAAATGAAAAATAAAAGAAGGATATGACGGTWAAAAAAATAATTTTCAACATAAATTACTCAATCAACTCTCTTGATCCGGATAAACTTGATGCATTAAAAAATTTAATAATAAAACCATATAATAATGAAGTTTGAGAAGTATAATAAATAACACACAATTACTTATGTATTAACCAATCTGCATTATAGAAATGCAGAAAAGTATGTATCTCATGCTTTTAAATTCCAGACCCATAAACAATAAAAGCCAAACTAATAATAATGAAAACAAACTCAAATTACAGTATGGATGAATACATTGAAGAAATTTAGGAACTCAAAACAAGAAAAGCACAACTAATAATTTAAGATAAGTTCCTTTGACTTATCAATTGAGAAGGAAAGGGAGAAGAAGAGAGCTGTAGAGAATTAAAAAGAGTTAAAGAGAGAATCGTAAATTGATTGTCATTTTTATTATGTGAACCAATGTCCTCTATTTATATGTGTTAAACCCTAAGGCTTCTAGGTTTTCAAGGATAAAAATGTCATTTATTATTTTATTTATAGCACTTCCCTTGAATGACTAATCTATATAACAACTATCTTATAAAAACTTGTTTGCGAAAAACCTAATGGAAAAAATAAACTAAACTAAGAAAAAAAGGTGTGTTAATGTTGGAATATTAATGGTTGCCTCGTTAAAGCCTTATCTAGAAAACCAAGTGGAATAAAACCCGAACAAAGGAAGAAGAGAATAGCTACTCTCCTTGATTTAGATGATCACTGAATGTCTTTGAGTTGACATATTCAAATATAATGTCACAACTTTCTCAATGTAGATGTTGGTAATGGTTTCATAAATAAGTCTGTCATATTGTCACTTGAGCAAATTTGTTGAACATTGATGTCGCGACTCTTTTGAAGCTCATGCTTGTAAAAGAACTTTAGAGAAATGTGTTTTGTTTTATCTCTTTTGGGTTGTGCAATACAAGTTGTATTGTCATTATATAGTATGGTTGAACCTATTTTATTAAAATTGATCTGCAGGATGATTGAATTTAATGCATCATATTCGTCAACCATAGACATTCTCGACTTACCTCATGGATTACAATAATTTATGACTGGTTTGGGAATGTAGCTATTAAAGTTTGCTTAATAGATTTGCGTGATATTGCAGTCCCTCCACGTGCAAACAAGTAACCTGTTTGTGATATGGCTTTATATCGATCATAAAGGTATCTTGCGTCTGCATATCCCACTAAAGAACATTCACGCTCTTTTGAATGATATGTGTTATCCCATATCTATTGTACTTTTTAGGTATCGAAGGATGTGCCTAAAGCCATTCCAACGTCTTTGAGTCGGCGTAGAACTATATCTTGCAAGGTAATTAATAAAAAAGTCTATGTTAGGCTGAATGCAATTTGCAAGACAAACCAATGCACCAATTGCACTAATATTGGTACTTCAAGACCAAGAATCTTCTCCCTATCTTGAAGTGGATGAAAGAGATCTTTACTAACTCAAGTGACCTAATAACTATGGGTGATGCCAATGGATGAGCGTTATTCATATAAAATCATTTGAAAATATTCTTTTGTATATGTGGATTGATGAACAAACAATCCTTCAAAGAAATGTTCAAATTGTAAACCAAGACAAAATTTTACCTTTCCTAAATCTTTCATCTCAAACTCATTTTTCAAACATTTTGTAGTTTTATTGAGCTCTTCAAGGGTCCCCATTAAATTTAAATCATCAACATGATTTGCAATAATTGCAAATCGAATACATATTTTTCTTTATAAAAACACAAGGTAGACATATTCATTTTTATATCCCCCCTTCAACAGATATTCGCTAAGATGATTATATCACATCCATTGGGACTATTTCAATCTGTATAATGATATTTGCAATTTGATTGACAACATATTCTTGGGACGCTTTTGGCACTTGAAATTCTTCAGGGATTTTCATGTATATGTCACCATCAAGTGAATCATATAAATATGCAGCCACTACATCCATAAGACGCATATCAAACCTTTGTGATATTGCGTCAAACTTATTAAACATCTAAATATGATGGTGCCCATTACAGGAAAATAAGTTTCCTCATAGTCTGTTCCTAGTCTTTGTGAGAAACCTTGTGCTATAAGTCTTGCTTTGTATCTTGTACTTTCATTTTACTCGTTTCTCTTTCTTACAATGACCTACTTGTATCCTAGAGGAATTTTCAGGAGTTTGGACTATAGGTCCAAAAACTTATCATTTTTCTAAGGAATTCAACTCCGTCTATAACTTATTTCTATTTAGGCCAATCATCTATATTTTGGTAGTCTTTAACAAATTTTGGTTCAGAGTCTTCTTGTCTTTTTTTTTTTTTTTTAATACCTCAAGGAGCCATATTAAATGTGAAGATATTGTCTATGACAATGTTTGCTCACTCCCACAATTTATCAAATAATGAGTAGTTTATTAAGATTTCATTATTCTCAAACACTTATTGGTCTCCTGAAACTTCAATATTCTCATTTGTTTGATCAATTTTTTATTTTATTTGTTCTTCAGAACTATTGGTTGCTTTTCTCTTTTGAGGTATGAAATTTTTGGCACCAATTGGTCGACTATGCTTTTGGCATATTTTAGATTCATTGGCTATAACAACTTTTCCTTCATGATATCAATTTTTGTAGGTACATTTTCTACTAGAATATAAAATTTTGTCACATTTCTTGTATTAACAAGCTCATTTGGGAGTTGATTTGTAATTTTTTTTTGCAAATGAATAATCTTTTCAGCTTCTTGTTCACATTGATTAGTACAGGAATCAAAGCGAGATAGTGTTGTTTTGTTCCATGAAAGATCATGTTGTTTTTTGGGGATGTAGTTTTATCCTTCACAAAGTTGGAAATGTCATTTCATTAAAATGAAAATCTATAAATCTTGCAATAAACAAATCACCTGTTAATGGTTTCATGTACCGAATAATAAATGGTGAATCAAAACCAACATAAACTTCAAGTCTTCGGTGGTGACCCATTTTGYTACATTATGGGGGTGATATTGGTACTTGCACAATACAATCAAAATCTCGTAGGTGAAAAACATCAGGTTATCAATAAAAAACAAGTTTCAATAGGGAGTATTTATAATATGCAGTTGGTTTTATTCTGACTAATATTGCAGCATGAAGTATGAGATGACCGCAAGCAAAAGTCAGGAGTTTTGCCCTTGTAAGTAATAGTCTAACAATTAATTAGAGTCATTTGATAAAGGACTCCAGTGAACCATTTTGTGTATGAACATGAGCAACCAAATGTACAACTTCAATCCTAATTGATATACAATATTCATTGAATGATTGAGATCTAAAATCACCAACATTATCAAGAAGTATTTTCTTGATTGATTAATATGAGAATTGAGCTCTTAGTTTTATTATCTGAGCAAGTAGTTTTGCAGATGCTCAAGCAAACGTGGCAACATTTTGTTGAGGCATTAGTTAAAATCATATAATATCAAAATAATCTACATGCTGGCTGTACTCGTCCACATATATCTCCATGAATCATTTCTAAAAAAACTTTAAAGATTCACTATTTACCTCCATGCTAGAAGGTCTAACAACTAACTTGTCTTGTAAACATGCAATACACAAAAGATTATTTAGCAAAAAAATGTTTTGGTTCTATAAAGTATGCCCATGTGTGCTATTAATTATTTAACTTGTTATTGTTGTTCCAGTATGCCCAATTTGTAAATAATTAGAATGGAACTAACCTTGTAATCAARAAAAAACTAAAAATAGAGACTCGTGTAAAAAACACTTTAAACTTTAATCTTTAAGAGATAGAGATAGGTAGAGATCAAAAGCTTTAAGCTTTAAGCTTTAAGAGGTAGAGATAGGTAGAGATATAGAGAGTCATGCGTGGTAGAGAGCTGTGCCGATAACGTGTTATAAATTGAGAAGGAAAGTGAAAAGAAGAGAGTTGTAGAGACTTAAGAGAGTTAAAGAGAGAACCATGGATTGATTGTCATTTTTCATTATGTGAATCAAAATCCTCTATTTATAAAGACTAGTTTGTTATAACATGCATTCTATATTGCACCGTCTTGTACTATACTTTATAAATTGCATTAACATGATATTTTAAATATGTAATTAGAGTTTGAAAGAAAAATGAAAAAAATATATCCTGTCATTGGACCGATACAATGTAATATTTGTTATGAATTTTAATTTATTATTTTTCTATGTCATTCCTAATAATTATTTATAAAATTATCTTTTTTGCTAATTTCCACTTATCTTACAACTATAGTTTTACATTTTTTGCACATGGATTAATTAGTACGTTGATTCTATATTTTGTTCTCTAGTAAAATATAAAATAATTATTATGACTAATTATTTCCTATTCTCTTTATTTTATTTTTTTGTACATAATCCATTTAGTTATAATTAGATTATGTAACTATTTAAAATTTTGGATTACTTATATTTTTAGTCATCTTTACTTTTATTCTTCTTCATGAGTAATGGGGATAGGAGAATTTTTATATCCCTCTTGAGTTGCATCATTGATTAAATACGTCATGTATTTTAGATCCTTGTAAATGCTATAAATAATATATTAACTTTTATATAGCATTCCAAGGTAACTCATATAAAATTCAAATATACATGCATAGTTACATGGATATAAATAGAGATAACAAAAAATGTTCAAGGAATGATATAATTACCTCTTTGTCAATCAAGATTAACTTCAAAATAAGAATATTTCCAACCTGATTATTACGTTCGATAGAACTTTTACTAATTACTTTCACTTTAATAGACCATAAACTCTTGTTAGCATACAATTCCTCTATAGGCTTTGATTCCATGATGAGGAGAGGGGTTTTTGTTTGAAGTTTTCTGCAAAATTTCTGAATGAATGTATAAATATAGTTTGGGTAAAAAATGAGTTCATGCACTTGGAGAAAGCATTCATTTAAACTTTGTTTAGTATTTTTATGGATTTTCAAAATTTTATGAGTTGATTGATTTATGCTTTTAATTGCCAACTAAGTATTAACATTTGTACCATAAGTCTCTTCATTCTCTATTGATTGATTTATATTCTTAATATCCAACTATTAATGTTGGTACCCTTAGTTCTAAACCTCTTCATTTTTCGAGCTTCATTTTGCTCATTCATAGAGTTCAATTTAGTACATCTAAGAAAAATATACAATAAGTGTTTGATTTGTACATGAACAGATGCCCTCATAAAGGAAGGAGAACAATACTAATAGAGGTACTTGTCGCGTGTCTTTCATATTAGAAAAGATTGGTTGTTAGTATATTTTCGGACAACTATAACCAGTTTATTTACAATAATTAGTTATCTTTGTATCTATGATCGATTGAATAGAATGAATGTTGAATTAGTGGCTTTAATCGGATTCTTATCATATATTGTTTCCAACTCTCTTTGCTATTTATTCATTTTCTTGTGATTTGTTTGCTTTAGAATAATTGGTAGTTTAGTAATCTCTTCAAACCTCCATTGTTTGTGTCTTAACCGAGAGAAATTGACTCGCCAATTCAATGAGGAGACGATATTACTCTTCACTATATGATTTTATTCAATTGAGGGTAGGTTAATTATTTTTTATAGTTTAACAACATAACAGTTTCTCGGTATTTTTTCTTTATTCAATATTTTAATTTCAAAGTGAGAGGAACTTATCAACCTACATTTAGGCGTTAACTCAGCATTTTCACAATGCAGGAAGCTATTTTTATCTTTCTGCAATATTTTCAAGAACCAATCAAGTCTGTGTTAAGTTAAGATAGGAGCAGGCGAATGAAAGAGAATATTTGCACAATTACATTATCAAAGCGATATTATTTCAACAAACTCTTAATTTATTTGATTTTAATTATTGAATTGAGTTATGAAACATGACTAATATCTTGAAGTGCTAGGCATATTTATGGCTTATAAGAAGCTTATGTGATACTCATCTTGGATTACACGGTTGAATTCGAAGTCCTATTTCTTAATTCAATAATATGAATTGACGGACGGACGATAAGTATTAAAATATTAGAGCTTAACTAATATTTTGATTTTAACTAAGTTAATAAAGGGAATACTTAACTTGTAAAAAAATATTACATGTCATAATTTTACAAATTTGATGTTTGAATATAGTCTAGTGATCTTTTAGTGATGTTTCATATTTATAAATTTAGATATATTTTAGTGACTTTTCATATTTTAAAATTTTTTAAATTAAATTTAAATTAAATAAAGTCATTATTGATATTTTTTTAAAAAAAGATAAAGGGTCAAAGTTGTTTAAAAAATATTCTCATAGCATTATAATATTTTAATATAATAGTTCTAAAATTTTTAAAATTTTAAAAGTATCAACATCATCTACTATATTATTTGGAACACTCTCATAAAAAAAATATACTCTAATAAAACTCTTCGATAACAAAGTAATGCAGGATAAGTATATTTTTTATTTTTTTTTGGGGTCGAAAATGGGATCAATATCGTTTTCCAAACTTTCACAAACTACAAATGGTTCAGCTCATAGAGTTGACCGATACATGAGGTGTCCACCCAATAGCAGCAACTATTTTGGGACCTGTGAGCAACATTTTGCCATTCAGTGAGTATTTCTAAAGTTAACCAAAGCAGTTGGCTGACAACATTCGGTGGTGGTTTTGGGCGGTGATCTATGTTGAAGAGGCAAGAATTTTTTTTCTGCCTAGATGGTGTGGGCAGCTTGCCGCAATATATATTTCCAGTGGCGAAGTCGCCATCTGTTCGGCTCTGGTTTGAAGATTCAATCTAGCCCGATTTTGAGGTGTGTTGCAAGACCACAAAACAGCCATCATCGATGGGGGGTCTAAATGTTGCCAAAGTCGTTGAACCCTGGGCGGTGCGGACCGCATGCAAGGTAGCCTCGACATTTTCTTCACATCTATAGCAGAATGGCGTTGGTATCACTTGTCTAGACCAGAGGGGTGAGCTAGTCTTTAGTCTGTCACGTGCAATGAGCCACAAAGTTTTTGATTGTCTCATAGGACCACTAAATTTCCAGAAATTCCTCCACGGGATGCGAGTTTCTCCAGGATCGTCACACTGTATGCTATCATAGGCCGATCCCAGAGTGAAACCACTGTTGGTGCTGTCAGTTTCCAGTGAACCAAATCACGAGCATTTGTAAGCTGAGCCAAGTTGATCTTATTGATGATGTGAGGTGGCAAAATACTCTAAATRAGATCTCCAAAACTCTCTAATTGATATGTGGTGGAGTTCTGGAGGGATGTGTTTAGTGTTGTGTTGAAGAAGTGGTTCCTCTTATAGCCAGTTGTCCTCCCAGAATTCGGTGTTGATTCCTCTACACACTTCCCATTGAATTGTAGATTGTAGGAACGTTTTCCGTATTAGAATGGCACACCAATTGGGGGATCTAGGCTTTTTCTTCAGTGTCTGCTGGGCGAGGTAAGTGGCCATATTTTACCTCCAACACTCGGACCCAGAGCGTCTCCGAACTCTAAAATACTCTCCAGCCACTTGATAACGTAAGATTTATTTAGAGTTTGGATATTCCTACCTCCCAATCCTCCATCATTTACTGATTTACAAATGTTTCTCCAGGCTATTAGGTGAATAGAATTCTTATCTAGGTCATCACCCAAGAAGGAGCGGCAATTGATCCTTTCTAAATCTCTGATGATCTAGCTTAGTAACCTATACCAGATTGCATAGCATATGAGGGGATTGTCGAAGTGACCGTCCAAATTACCAACACCCTTGCTTCCCTAGATAGGGGCATGGAAATGTCTACTGATATCTTTAGCCAACAATCTGTTGGTGTTTGATGAATAAACTAGTTGGGACTTCTGAGGATTGATCTTTTGTCCTATCTCATAGCAAAATTCAGTTAAAATAGTCTGCATGATTTGAGTTTGTCACCATGATGATTCCCCACATAAAATCAGATCACCTGCAAAAAACAGATGAAATAGAACTGACCCGTGTTTGGATGTTAGTAGTGCTCTCCAATTCCCTGACTTGACGTTGTTCTGAATTTGTTATCCAGAAGTTTCTYTACACAAGATAAAGAGATATATGGGGACAGAGGATCCCCCCGTCTCAGCCCCTACTGTGGTTGAAATTGGTCTAATCTSTTCCCATCACATAACACCGACAATACTCTACTAGTTTATGAAATCCTGGTTGGTSGAACCAAACTTGCATAATATTTGATAGTACATGAGGAGCGCAAGAATAGGATGATGGTCAGAATACAGCTAAGCCAGGTGTTCTGTTATTGCCGCCGGGAATTTATTTTGCCACGACTCTGTACCCCTGGCGCGATCTAATCATTGTTTGATGTTCGCAGACCCTCCTTTTTTATTTCTCCATATARATTTGGATACCGAAAAACCCAAATCAATCAAAGCCAATATGGTCAATCATTTGGTCGAGTGGTTCTGTCAACCTCTAGGAACTGGTCGACCTCAAAATTTATCAGACGCTTCAAGGCCCTGATTGCAGTCTCCGACAATTAGCCAAGGAAAATCAATTACTTCACTAAGATGAGTGATATAGGTCTGGAGAAGTATATATTCCCGGTGAAATCCAATCCACATTTCATCCCCCCTTCAAGCATACAAGGACAATTTGATCATTCATACCAATTACCTCTAGCTGAACTATGGCAGTGTTCTAGAGAATCCAGATACCATCTGAGAAGCCCTGAGCCTCCGCCGCAGTAAATCCGTAGAGGTTAGTTTGCGTGCAATTCTTTTACTGCTTTTGTTACTYGGACATTTAGTCTCAATTAAACACAGTACAACAGGTTTAGGTGTTGTCGAAATACCAGTGATGCGAGTGAGGAACTCTTCTGATTTAGCTCCTTTACAATTTCATGAAAGAACCTTTATTAGATCAAAGGGTTTCCGGTCCATCAGAGTGTCATCGTCGAGAAGCATGATTGGTATGTCTGGAATCGGATATAGACCAATGTAGGATAATTTAATTTTCATATGAAAAGAATCCACACTTAAACCCTCTGGTCAATAGTCAAAGTTAATAGTAATATGTCATAGGTTGGATAATGCTATATTAATTGTCTTAATATTGTCCTCACATTAACAAAATTACTATATTATTCTTGTGACACTTTTGAATAATCCCACTTAAAATTCAAATAATAAGAAAAGGACCGTTAAATATGGAAACTCTTTATTTATATAAAATTATCACTCTTTCYAGAATAATAGAAATGAAATTAACGAATTCGTATAATATATCYAATTCTATTTTTTAAAAGTGTATTATAGTATTATTTTGTTCTTTTTCTTATTATCGAAAATGAGTAGCTTTTGGTTAGTCAGAGACTTGAGCAAGCTCATTCAACGAGTTCCTTCGGCTTACAAGAATCTCATCCTGCATTGCTTGCCGGCTTTCCTTGCGCATCAATCCTGCTGAATAGATGCCTTTTGGATAGCCTTYGCAGTCGATGCCTTTGGTTAGATGAAGTCATAAGTTTTTTAATACCAGTAAGGAATAGTCAAAAGTTGAATAATTCAAACGGATACTCCCGCCGCAAATGCAGACATTTTTGGGACACCTTATTTCATTGGTCAAAGTTTTATCTTCTCCCTCAATTTTATAATTTCTCCAATTTTTTAATTATGATTGAAATTTCAAATCTCGTTTATGGTTTTCAAAGTTACATACCCTAATTAGGAGACCGCATATGCATCCAAGTGGCTGAAGATGGGATATAAATTATGTCAATTATTATTACTATTTTCTTTTAAATTCTCGATAAACACTTTTAGTTTATGAATTTTTGGAAATCTGGAGGTAATTACAACTACTTAGTAGAAAGATTAGATCTAAGACATGCTATGTCGGAAATGGTACTCAAGCTGTGGACGTTTCGATAACTTGCAAAACCCAAAGTCCAAGCAATAGTCCTTAACTCTACACTATAAATTCAGCCATCTTTAGGCATTCAAAATACTACCGACTCATTCGCTGCTTGAAATGGCTAAATTTGCTTGCTTCCTTCTCCTTTTGCTGGTGGCATCCTGTTAGTCAGTCTCTCTCTCTCTCTCTCTCTCTCCCCCCCCCTCTACAATTTAAACCTAGTACCTTCTAATGCAGTAACGTATATGTTTTTGATGATAGCTCGTTTGAGTTTCACAAAAATTACTATTATTCGATACGGACTATCTTTAAACGTTTCGGCTTTTCTTTTTGTAGCTTTGAAAGTTGATGCTCAAAGCAGTAATCGTGCTTGTGTCGGTTTAGGGAAAAGATGTGTGTCAGGTAGTAACAACTGCTGTGGTAATGCTATTTGCCAGCCTGAATATGTATGTATTCGAGCTCCCTGTCCGGCGCCGTGGATTTGCAGGTGAATCTACGACCACGGACAATAAGGGTCAAAATGCATATCAGTTGGATCAGCTCTCACCATGTTCTCTGGTTTTTCTGGAAACCAATAAGTCTATGTCTTCTGTGTTATAGGCGCTGTTAGTTTCTGAATAATTGAATCATTTGCTGGTTGTGTTTCGTCAAGATTGTTACTTGGCTTCTTTGCAATGTTTTCATCTTCTTGTAAGCTTTTAAACGAAGAATAATACTAAAATATTTACGTGATTTGAGGAGTATTTGGCTCGATTGAATATTTATATGTATAAATATATCAGGAAAGTTGTGCCATAACGGCAGTGGAAATAAACTAGAAGCTTCATCAGTCCAAGCAGGCAAGCACCATGATGAGAGTGATAGAGAATCTTTACCACCTGTGGAAATTCTGGAGCCATACGTGGGGAGAGAATGATGTTTGGTGGAATGAAGATGAAGAAAAAGAAATAAGGCCTCGAAGGATGGCCCTATCATTGCGTATAAGAAGAAAGAAGTTATTAAACATGTCCCAAGAAAGAACCCATCATCTGGTAATAAAGCTGGCCCAATGGATAAGTACTCGGACCTAGATGCATTTGGTTTATATTTTCATCCAAATTATTTCATTTTTAATAGAATTTTTGTTTGTTTTACCTATTAGTTTTAGAAAAACWTTTGAAATAAAAATACACTTATAAAATGAGAGGGAAAAAGAAGAGAAAAGAGTTAAAAACAGAATTGTAGACTCATTATTAGTAATCTCGATGTGAATCAAAATAGAGGTTAAATGCTAGAGTTTCTAGGATTTTAAGGATAGAAAAGTCATTCATCAATAATTATTTTACTTTTTAATCTAAAAATTATCTTCTAAATCCATCTTTTTTTTCAACTTACATTAAAATACAAAAGCGATCAATCAAGGTATTTTTAAAATCTTCATTGTCGCTATCAAATCACATCAAATTATTTTGTTTCTATTAACCAAAATCAAAATTTTTCATTATTTTAAGACATTTGTTTCTAATTTTTAATCCAAACAACATCTCTTAATTAATAAATTCTAATTCAAATTCTTTCCTTTTCCAACTTTTTCGAACAAATCAATCTTTCTACAATAAAAAACTAATCTAAATGAACCATAAGGCTTCATTTGGATGGAGAGAAGTGGAAAGAAAGTGACACTTTGTGAGTTTTGAATAGAAAGAAATGGAGAGAAAGAAAGAGAATTGGAGGGATGAAAATTACTCAAGTCTACATCTAGTAAAGGTTTAGTAGCTACCTATTAGCCAAAAAATAGAGGCCGAGATCGATTATTAGTTGCAGGTAACTCGTTGTTATGGCAAATCTAATCCTCTAGCTTCTCATAAGGATCATCTAATAGAAGAAATTTGAGAGATAAGAGTAATGAGAAGAATGATTTTTTTATTCAATTGTGATTCTCGAGTACAAAAATGTGAACCCAATCATATCTTTATATACTTGAAAGACACTAATAAATTTCCTATTTTGCTGCAGTTATATTTGAGGGAACATTCCTTGATTATGAGATATCTTCCTTGCTTGATTGTTGGATATCTTTATTGAGTTAAAAACGTTCCTTGATTTTGAGATATCCTCGTTGCTTCATTGTTGGAGATTTTCATTGAGTTAGAAATATTCCTTGATTTTGAGATATCCTTGTTGCTTGATTGTTGGAGATCTTCATTGATTTGGAAACATTCCTCGATTCAAAGATATTCTCATTGCTTGATTGTTGGAGATCTTCATTGATTTGGAATCTGGTGGATGCTTCCATTGATAGGGGTAGATTATTTTTTTGACTTTCCTTGATTCGATCTAACAAGATTTTTATCAGACTAAAATGTTATATGACTCGAATAAATTGAACTCGGGTCTTTATAGTTACTTCATTTATTCCCAGATGGAGATGTACATGAGTAAAGATCAGTCTTRTTATCACTCCTAATAATTTAGTCATCCTTATCTCTCCATTGATCTTCATTTGATGTCTCAGTTACCCCTCCCCCCGCCCCGCAAAGTGTGTCATAAAGGAAGCAAAGTTTGGGGATGAAGAAAATAAAGGGCCCTTTTGTACAATGATTTGGTGAAGATGTCCACAACTAGAGCTATTATAGGAACATGATGAGTAATTAGTAGACAAAGTGTAGCTCATTCATCCAGATATTGATACTCTAGCTCTATATGTTTGCTGTGTGGATGAACCATAGGATTAACGGTAAGATATAGTGAACTAGTGTCATCACAAAATAGCAATGGAGGATTCATACGTGAAATATGGAGGTCTAAGAGAATGAAGGAGAGCTAAGTAWGTTTGGTAGCATTGTGAGCCACAACATGATTTTTGACCTCAGTACTAGAGCGAGATACTGTGTTTTGTTTCTTTGCGCAACAAGACATAATGTTTTGACCAAGGTAAGTACAATAGCTAGTGATAGATTGTCGTGTTAGAGGACATCCGACCCAATCTGCATCAGAGAAAGTATACAGATCAAGTATAGTATGAGAAGTTAAATTCATACTAAGGTGAATGGTGCCCTTTACGTATCGTAAAATATGATGAGCCATTTTTAAATGTGATATAGTTGGAGCATGCATGAACTTGGAAACAAAGTTAACACTAAAAGAAAGATCAGGCTTGGTAAGTGTACGGATTTGAAGAGTGCCAATGATAGACAGAATTGCATACGCAATAAAACTTCACTAATGGAACTATACACGGTCCACAAGTAATATAGAGTGAATAGCAGTATCGTCCCACAAAGATTGTTAGTTCAAAAGTGATGGTTTAAATTCATTATAAAATCAAATAATTGTTGATGGTTGTCATGAAAATAAAGTAAAGCAATCTAAAATTATCTAATTACAAAGATTCGAGAACAGATCATAGCAATCGCGCACACGCAAGATGAATAAGAGCTTAAAGTAGTTAGAGTTAAGAATCCTCAATGTACTAATGTCTAAGAAGTCAAAACAATCAATGCTGTAGATAGGTTGAAGCAAAGGCTGCTGAGCATAATGCTGCAACAAAGGCTTAGCTACAATAGAAACGTAATTCGAGATAGAAAATAACCTTYCCCTTTCAGTTTCTTGATCCTAGTTCCTATTACACTAAGTTGTTCAAATTGTCAGAGTAACTTAGCTTAAGGAACAKGAATAAAAGTTCAAGTTTCATACGATTTTATGGGTTGAACATAGATGTCTCCAATACTCAATGGCATTTTCTAATATATTAAACTTCACCTCAAAGATATCCAAACCCATATCTACTCAAGTTTTTCACTTTTTTTACTAACTTTRGAAGTTCAAGAAGCTCACACAAATACTATTCATGGCCACAAAACAGTGAATGTAAACAATAGATATCCTCAAGTAAAGCATTTATAAAGAGCAAACCTTGCTCAAATCATTCAAACAAACATTGAGTACATTATTTCATCAAAACTCTAACTTCTAAGAAGTTAGTTCATGCTCTTGGATGTAAAAAAATACATAGTGTGAAAACTTATCATCTCAAAATGTATCTCCAAATAATCACTAAGAGAATGAGAAACAAAGCCTAAAGAGGTTAATGAAGTCCAATGGTGAAGTACCCCTTGAGTTCTTCTTCTTCTTCTAAGCTTCCCTCTTTTTGTTCTATTTCTCTTTCCTCTTTTTCAGCCTTTTCTCCTCTGTATGTTGTTCTATAAATCCCGCCAAATGGGTTTGTCATTCTCTTTCTCTCCTTTTTGTTTATTGAAGCTTACTTTGGAAGTTTGGCAAAAAAGTATCATAGAAAGGCGTGGGCCCTTCTTCCTACTCCACTCAATTCCCACTTGTTCTTTTTACTTTTTAACTTTTTTTGCTTTTTCCTTTTGGGCTTTAGATGTGACTTGCTCTCTTTTTAATGATGACTTTTTTCCCTTGACTTTCTTTGTTCAGATGTTATATGCTCTTTTGCTAAATTTGCTATTACTGTAGCATCGCATTCCTATACTATTGCACTCTATTGTTGCAGCATCGTACAAATCTTCAGTTCTTCATCAAATAATCTTCTATTTTATTTATTTTCCTATGAATTAGAGCATTTGACCTTAGTAATAGTACATGATTCTATAATTTTTTTACCATATTGCATAAATAAAGTCACTTGTTTGAATTTAAGCAATGTTCAAGGAAAAATAGTARAAAGTKGTAKTCCACTATATTAAAAAATGCYAAAATATGCACGTAATTACTAGTAAATTCAATGGGTTTTCACCCACATCAACACTCCCAAACCTAAACATTGCTAGTCCTCGAGCAATAATTAAAGAAAAAGGGCAATAAAAAACTCATCTATCTCAATTAATAATGCAGTGAAAAGTCAACAGATTCATCAAAGTGCACTTATCACAAAATTGGGTAAGTGTTTTGTTCACCTTAAGCAATTATGTGGTAATGAACCATGACCAACTATATGTCAAGAAATAACTTATCCCAACTCAATACGAAAGACCAATGTGATTTCAATTTATGATCAACAAATCTCTTTCTGCACAAATATAGAATTCCCTATATTAGTAGTAACAAGGAAGAAGTAGGAATCAAGCCAGTAACAGGGGTTAAAAGCACTGTTGCAGCCTTAATGCTACAACGTTTGTAGTTCTCTTTCTCTTTTTATTTTATTTCATTAAGCATACAAAACTTTACTCTAGAATGTCATGAGAATTGTTTAACGTGAAAACCAACATTTTATGATGAAGGTTCCCAGTTACTGGCTTCAAGTCACAAAAATTAGAGTTGCTATGCATACTCTTACCTAATATCACTTTTTGAAGCAAAATTACCCATGGGTAACATGCATTACTTTAGTTACTAGGCGATTCAAGGCATTGAAGTAGTTATCATAGTGCAGCAGTGAATCAGTAATTCAAACTAGAGGACACTGCACTCCCAAACTTGTTTGAAATTTTATTGCCAAAAAATTTCATTCCATTTCCAAGACTAATAAGGGGTTTTCACCATCTAGTTTCAAAAACATATGTAAACTCAATCTTAATCTGATTTAAGTCCTTAAAAGAATGGGATATARAAGTATTGATGAACAGTAGTTAAGCTATGACCATACATGACACTGGAAATCTTAAGGGATTACTCACGCTTAGCTACATTTGGACAAAGGAGAGGAATCCATCAACTAATAGCAATTATATCCACATGAGGTAGGAAAATATCAAAATAAGTCAATATTGTGAATGGCTATTATAATATAGTTGCATTAACTAGGTACAACATTTAACTAATTTTGCAAATAGATAGTAAATAAACTCAATGCTATAAACAGGCTACAGCAACGTAGGTAGAACACCCTGTTGCAGCATTGGACAAAAGTAGGAAAAATAATAGGAATTTAAGTTAAGGTTGTCGATAGGCTGCAGCATTGAGCAAAATAGAGCAAAATAAGTCAATGTTGCAGCCTGGCTACAACAATGTAAAGACATTAGCCAGGTGCAACATTCAACGGAGGACGCCCCAAATAAACATCATATACACAGAAAATGGGCCAAAATGGCTCCAACCTAATTCATAGATAACTAACATAACCATTAAGCAAAACTTATTCTATGCCAAAAATTACATGAAAAACAAATTAATCCACAAAATAAGACATCTATAGCTCCAGCCATACAAATTGTATAACAATTCCATAAAAACATAGCAATGAGAAACCAAAGTTTCAGCCAGCAACTGAATTGAAACATAATACAAAAACTAAACACAAACTCCTCTTTTAGTCTGAATAATCTTGCATGGCATCAGGGATGGGGTCATTAACAGGGTTCTGCGTAGCTTTTGTGCCCTTATTTTTCAAAGAACTGGAGAATTAGGTGAACTCTGGAAGTGGTCGGACAGAGATTCTTTAGAGGGCATTCTTCACATCCCGATCAAAGAGCTGCAGATATTCCTAGTACTCTAAGTGCTTCTCCATTAGCTATTGCTAGAAAGCTCATTGCTCTTGTTGGTATGTCTACATAATAAAGGCCTGGAATCTCTGAGCCATAGTGAGGTCAACCACTTGGTTATGCAATGCTCGCAGCTCATCAATTGCAGAATCTTGTGGAGTATTACTGGGTTACTCGAGCTATGCATATTTGTGCTTTTCTGTCTCCTTGTTCACCGTAGAGAACAAACTAGGCTCTATGTCCCTGGAAAACTAGTTGGTAGTGATATCGGTTATTAGTCCATCAGTTTTCATTCTAGGCTCCCGAAGAACCCTCAAAACGTTTTCTTCTTCGTACATGACCAATGTTGATTTTAATACCATTGATGATGCAAAACAAGAGCATCATCGGCTCTGGCAACACAGTGGTATCGTGAGTATTGAGCATCATTCTAGATTTGATGAAGTGGAACTGGACCCGTCCCGGAGACATCAAACTTGTATGGGTTATAGATCATAGCCCTTCCTTGGACACTGTCTACTGAGTACTCTCTATCGTGAGGGTTTTCAAGATAGTGGCCTAACTGTAATCGGTCATGCTATTCTGGAAGGTTTGATATTCACACTCAAATTTTGACAGCTCAAAAGCCTAATTAGCAACAAAGCTCATTAGAGGCACCTAAATGCCCCTCACCATTACTTGCCAAGCATTTGGTGTGATGAGGTTTGAATAGAAGTTCTCACTCTGGTTAGGCTTTTTCCGGTTGGCTGCAAAATTTTAGCCAATTTCGGCTTACTATTTACTCTTGGATGTAGTTCGGCAAGCTCATAGTTTGATTGTTGAGGATAGAAAAGCCTTTTTCCATTAAAACGTCTTAGGAGGCCATGACAGTGTRGAAGCAGGTTCGCGCTTCATCACTGACATTATCGAAGGGCTTAGCTTTCTTTCTAATGGAAATGTGTTTGATTTTGGGCATGGTGTATATATGCAGAGTGAAGGGTCAGTTCAGAGAGGAGGGAGGTGGCCAAGTGGAAGGTGAGGTGGTTTTAGAGAGAAGGGAGGTGGCAAAGTGAATGTTTCGGTGGTTTGAGAGAGAAGGGAGGTTGCAGAATGAACAGTGCAGTGGTTTGCGAGAGAAGGGAGGTGGAAACTTGTCACTGTAGAGGTTAACAATGGTGGATAGGGGAGGGTGGTAGAAAGGGAATGGCTGGCAGAGGAAATGGTGGAGAGTGGACCGAGGTGAGGCTATTCGGTAACTATGAAATGGCGACTGACATTGAAAGGACGCCAAAATATGCGTGTAAGAGGGGTTAATGAAAAAGCACCAGGCTTGGGTAATGTGAAAAGTTCGGTGACCTTTCCAATTACTTAGACAATATCTTCCATCCCATTTCCAGATTCATTCGTTTTGTGACATGTGGCTGGTCCAATGATGAATCGTTGCATTGTGGCCACAATGTATAGCAACGCCTGCTGGTAGCAATTCTACTTTCACCAATAAATTAGGACAATTCCTCTTTAACCACTAACTTACCACAAAATTCAAAAAATTCTCCCCTGAAGCCCCTATAATTAGTATATGACGGTTGCACAAAATATAGCAATTAACAAAATTAGGCTATTAACTAACAATAATTATAACTAATAGAAATTTAATAAACAAGGATTAAAGAAAAGAAAACAGAAAAATTAATCTAACTAAACTACTAAAATGCACATTAATTTGGATTTAAAGGAATGGGAGTCCCTTCATTAGCACAATTACTACCCGAATAATGCTTCAATCTTTGACCATTAACCTTAAACACACTATTTGATTTCTCATCAAATAGTTCAATAGCACCATAGGGATAGACTTTCYTAATTCGAAAGGGATCCGACCATTTGGATTTCAACTTCTCGGGAAATAGTCTTAGTCTAGAATTGAAAAGATGTGCAAGTTGACCTTCCTTAAATTCTCTCAGCGTTAATCATGCCATTTCTTTGTTTTCTCTTTGTAGAGTTTGGCATTTTCATATGAATTGAGCCTCAATTCTTCTAACTCATTAAGCTGAAGAATCCTCTTTTTCCAGCTTCATCCATATCAATATTCAACTCCTTGGTTGCGCAAAATGCTCTATTTTCTAACTCCAAAGGAAGATGACATGCTTTTCCAAAAATTAGGGTCTAAGGAGACATTCCTAAAGCGTTTTAAAAGTAGTTCTATAAGCCTACAAAGCATTGTCCAGCTTAATGGACCTATCTTTCCTATTAGGGTTAATTTRCTTCTCCAAAATCCTCTTAATTTCATGATTGGAAATCTCTACTTGACCAGTAGATTAAGGATGATAGGCAGTAGTGATTTTATGCTTAACCCAATATTTGGACAAGAAACTCTCAAGCTATGCATTACAAAAGTAACTCCACCAWCACTTATAATAGCTCTAGGGGTGCCAAATCTAGTAAAAATGTGCTTATATCAAGAACTTGGTGAATACCTTGGAATCATTTGTGGATAAAGTAGAGGATTCCACCCATTTTGACACATAGTCTACCGCAACTAAGATATAACAATTCCCAAAGGAAGGAGTGAAAGGTCCTATGAAATCAATGCCCCATAAGTCAAATAATTCAATATCCAAAATGTTATTTAAAGGCATTTCATGACATTGAGAAATGTTACCCACACGTTGCCAGTTGTCAAAAGTTTTTACAAATTGAAATGTATCTTTAAAAAGAGTGGGCTAGAAGTAATCTGATTGAAGCACTTTCACAACTGTTCCAAAATGGCCTTCGTACGGTGCTGCATGGCAATGCGGCAGCAATGAAGGCACCTCTTCCGCTGCTATGCATTTTCTCAAAATTTGATCCGCACACTTCTTATACAAGAAAGGCCATACCAACAGTAGAATTTAACATCATGGAAGAATTTTCGCAACTAATCTTACTTAAATCAGGTAGGGTAACACCACTAGCTAAAACGTTGGCCAAGCCTGCATATCAAGCACTTGATGAAGTGCTAAAATCTGCTCATCCGAGAAGGTTTCCATGATAGGAACATGATCATTACAAGTAGTTTCCATCTCCAATATTGATAGGTGATCTGCCACTTGATTCTCGACACTTTTCTTGTCCTTGATCTCTAAATCATTATAACAACAAGATCCATCGAATCAACCTTAGCTTTGCTTCCTTCTTTGGAATCAAGTATCTGATAGCAGAATGATCTGTAGAGACAATTACCTTAGCTCCCACCAAATAAGCTTTGAACTTATCAAATGCAAAAGCTATAGCAAGTAGCTCATTCTCAGTGGTGGTATAGTTCATCTGAGCCTCATTTAATGTCTTACATGTGTAATAGATAGAGTGGAACAACTTATCCTTTCTTTGTCCCAAGATTGCACCCACAACGTAATCGCTAGCATCACATATAAGCTCAAATGAGAGGGACTAACTAGGTGTAGTGATGAGGGCCCTTTTCAATGATTCAAATGCTTCTACACAACATTCATCAACTCAAATTTCTTACCCAATTGCAACAACTCACAAAGTGGTTTGTAAAAGTTTGACTATTTTAATRCAAGGGTTTATAAAAAATTTCGATAYAGTTCCTTTGTAATATCAACATATTCCRCCTGTATACGGTCAGAAAATTTCACACCAAACATTTCTAATACTCCGTATATAATGAAATCACTTCAAACCCCAATAATATAATTTACCAACTAAATACTCATAAATTTAAAATCCAGTGAAAACTTTCGAAATAAAATGAATAAAATTTAAGCATTTAACAATTTCATAAATCAATAGAAAACTTAATTAACACAAATGACTCTCGGGTATCAAAGTTTGCTCTCAAACGATCTCCACACACCATCTGGCTAGTCATCACCTGAAACGTAAAATAAGGGAATATGGGGTGAGCTACTAAGCTCAGTAACTAAATCCCATGCATGAATGCGTGTATCATTCACTATATGTCATGATGTTCAAAATTCACTTTGTCAAAACTTTCCAAAAATTTTCTTTTCAAATTTTGAGCTCACTTGGTGTAATGCCTAGTCATTAAGCTCTACAATGAGTAATTATTATTCGGAACCCCATCACATCCTACCGGTAGTATTGCAAAGTGGTTAACATTACTTAATCTTTTCCTTTCACTTTCACCTCGCAAGAGGTGGACATTTCATATTTTCTCACACTACAAGAGGGTTTGGTTGGGTGTGCGGGTCCCTATGCCCCATTTCCCACTTGCACCTTTCATGTTTTAGGCTTTACATCCCTTTTTCAAATTGCTTACGTTTGGAAAATCATTCAATATTTAAAAATCACATTTTTCCAAACCTTCATTCCTCAAAACATTTGATTTCTTTATTTTTTGAAACATTTGATTTCTTAAATGCATGATCATGTCCATGCCAAAAAACGTTGCAAAATACTATAAACTATAGGTACATGAACATAGATCACATAAATTCTGAACTTAAACTTCCCATCCATGCCATCAAGTAGGAAAATTCACATACTTGAAGTCAAACCATAAATCCTATCACATAAAAGTAATCCAATTATAACCACAATACACATGCAATACATTTAACGGGAATGTGAAAATTTACTTACAAAAGAACTGAATTTACTTACATAAAAAGAAGGGAATTTACTTACTTGAAATCCTGAGTAAATTTGTTTACTTTAACTCACTGGTGGAGCGTCTTGGCTGCCACAACGTCGATGTGCCACAAGTATCCTAATATTATTACACAAAGAATATATTCATCTGCAATTATTTAACTAAATACTTTCATTTAACATAAGTTCTCACCATTAATACGTTCCTCATTTTTCCTATAAATGACATTAACCAATAATTTTCGAGTTTAAATTTTATGTCAATAATAATCGAACTACACATATTGTAATTTAATTTCATGACTCCTAATCATTTTTAAAACAATAATAATAATCATAATCACAATATACATTACTTTATCAACAAATCCTAAATTTCATATTAAATTGTATTCCATATATTTCTAGAAACATATTATCCTTTTACTTTATCATCCTAACTAAAATTTCACATTAAACATATCCCATATTTTTTTCCTTAATTATTATTATATAATACAAAACCTAGGCCATTCGGTTAATTTAAACGACGAAACTAAGCATTCACCTAGAATACCCGAACCCTATYTGTGGTATCGAGGGCAAAGCTTAAAGGTGTCAATCGCACTCGGGAACAAGATGCACCTCGGGTGTGCAAACGAATGGTGAATAGCAGCCTTGGTAGCACGCATGCTGCGCTTTCAACTGGTTCGAGTGGACAGTGCACGATTCCTGGTCGCCTGGTCATTTGAGCGCCTGGTTGCATGATAATGACGAGAACAGAGGAGATGGAGCAACGTTCGGCACCAGCAGAGAAGAGAAGAGAGAGAGAGAGAGAGAGAGAGAGGGAAGGCTGGCATCAGTGAGGGCAAAGGGAAGAGGTGGCAGGGAGGGAGTTATTTTTTTTATGTTTAATGAAGAAGATGAATAATCATCTTCCTCAAGTTATAAATATATATATTTATTATTATTGTTATTGTTATTATTTGAAAACTAACTTAACCCTGACTAAAATTCCTTCATAGGTCATTTTTATTCCTTAACTAACTAAGCCCAACTAAACTAAGATTTATTAGTTTTCTTCTAGCCAAAAACGGGACTTTAAATTCAATTTTAGATTTGGATAAGAAGAAAACGGACTGTAACGGGTTAAGCCTAAATAATATTTATAATTAAATTAAACTAATAAAATCTCTCATTTAAATAGATATACTCACAAAATAATGTATAAATAAATAACRAGTCACACAAATAATAATTTATTTCTAATTGGTACATCGAACGTTACGACCTCTAAGTCCTTCCACTGCAAAATAATCAAATCACTAAAAATTATGAATATAACTGATTGGAATATAAATTAATATAATTATATAAAGTTCGTAAAAATAAAAAATAAAATCTCGCGTATTACAGTTACCATCATCGTGCAAGAGAAAATAGATAATCTTAAGGATTGCAAGAAAGAAACTTGAAGAAGTTTGAGCACTATCTTTTTGGACAAGCTAATGTGCAGCTGTTCCTTTCATGAGGAATCTATTTAACCACTCGAGCTTGCACTTACTACCCTCTTCTTATACAGGTAAATACCAAAATAAATCATTTACCCTATAGGAAGACATTCAAAATGCATGAAAAAGCAACAACTAATGCTGCTACGAAGATTAAACTATGTTGGATATAGAAGAACATGTACATGTCTCGAAATGATAGCAGTGCAACCATGGATATACATGTGTAATTTAGAAATGTATGAAATAGATGGTATGATTTTATGATTCAGAAATGTATGAGAAGGTAGTTATGAAAGCACAACTATGGAAGCATGACCATAAGTGTAAAATATGTATGTGCATAGTGTTGTTTATTCTATTTTGATATGTTAAAGTGAAACTTCGGATTAAGAAGATGGGAACCAATAACAGAAGAAAGGATGGATGTCGAGACAAAATGTGCAATTTTAAAAAATTAACTAATGATATGCATACATTTAAATAGATGATTAAAGGAAATGACTTAGGAAACGGGGTAGAAATATGTATGAAAGTTATGATGATTTATGTTCTTATACGCATGACAATTATGATAACTTATGTTCTTGAATAGACCTATATATATATATCTGATTTATGGTTGACAACCTTAAAAGAAGTGGTGCATATATGATGAGAAATGGAGGTAAAGTAGACAAGTAGCAAATAGAAGTATGCTACCAAAATATAGATTACGCAAGAATGTGTTGATTTGATGATTTTAGAAATTAATTGGATCTTAAAAAAGGAAACTTGATTTGGTAGTTATCTCAACATCTTAGAAGTGTAATGGGCCTAATTCACTTGAAATGGAGCAATTTTGAATGAGATTCAAACTATTGATGGAATCCTATCAAGAATGACCAAAATTTCAGAAAAAGTATTATCATACCTATTTTATGACCTTAATATTCCATAAATTGAATTTATACATATATGGATATAATCCTCCAGATCTTATAATTCTAAAACACTAAAAATGATTAACAATTGCATTCTAGAACTAGAGATATAACCTAATCATTATAGCAATGTCAATCTGAGTATACAGAATTGGACACTCACTTATCCTCCAACTTCTAACACTTTTGGGTAATTGAAATGATCATAACACACCCATTGATGCATATATATGGACTAACATAGGACATTAGGAATGTATGGAAATTGAATTAGTAGGAAACTTTTAATTAGAACTCAAGATATAAATAAAACACTGACCACTGCCAGGTTTAATCATAACAAACTTATACTAACTAAATTTTCCATAAAAATGAATAATTTGTAAACAAGAAATGAGATAATTTTGTATAAGTAGGAATTTTGATATCTTAGCATTAGTTAAAGCTTAATTTCACTTAAATTCAATTTATATAACTTAAGATATAACTAAAACAATAAAAGCACTATCAAATGTATTAAACTCTACTTTATCCTACTATCCTTTAGGATGTTTGGAAGAATCTGAAAAATTACTCTAACCCCTTAAATTAAAATAATGTGGCCTACCAAATTTATTAAACAATTAGGATCATTTTTCGATTAATTTCACTAGATTCAGAGAGATATATATATATATATATATATACACACATATACATATACATATACACACAAATCAAGATATGACTATTTTTTCGAATCTAAGTATAATAAATTATCCTAAAACTTGAGCTATAAATTTATAACCATTTCAAGGGCTACATTAGAACTATTTCGTGACTTGTTTTAGGACACAAAAATCAAGAGATTTAGCCAGTTAAAAACGCTATTGCAATAAGGTGAGTTTCTTTTGTCTTTCAAAACTCCAAATACATGTAGATTTTACTTTGTACTTTATATAACTATTTTCAATTATATTCATGTGAGCTTATTTGTCTTTAAAACTCCCCATAAGTGCATATTTTTATTTGAGCGTACTCTAGATATATTTTTTTAGGATTCTCGTACGCTTGAATATGAGTTCCTTTTGTTTTTTAGACTTTCAAATACGTGTGACTATTTGCTATTCTACAAATGTGTATTAAATATCTTCCAATGCATTACAATAAATTCAATTTTTCTTTGAACTTTCAAAATATGCATTCTGTCTAGGCTAAGAATTTTTGTAGGCTCATTTTTCCCTTTTTACAATTTTCTTGGAAATTATTTCAAGTCTTGATTTTACTAAACTAAACAAAAGAAGTGACTCTGAATATTCTTAAAATGACACGACACCTATTCTTCAATACCCCTGATACTCGAGAAAACTTCATGAAAATTATTTGAGCATGATCTTGTATGATTCTGGTGATAATAAAGAGTACTCTTTCTGAAATCTCGTGTGACTAGTCCGGCAGGCAAAGTACTATGTTTGGCTGGTCCATCAAAAAAAAATACCTCCTTAACCGTTAGGCATCAGTTCCTGAGAGGACCATATGGCCTATTCGATGGTTATACGTGTGGCAAACCAAGAATGCGTTACGTCGACTYTTGTGTCTCATGTACCCACCGTGTACTTGATGGACGCTCGTATCCTTGGTCAGGAGGTTGACTTAGGGTGAATGATCTGTATTACCCTGCTAACGGGTATTCTTGCTTGACCATCATATAAGGTTGAAAGTTGCATGCGCAATACAAGGATATAAGGCTGGTAAAACTGATCTAGGAGAGAATGTCTCCAACTGTTATCTCGCACATCTCATGTTTTACAAATGGAAAAAACCTATCACTGTATGATTTTATATGCATTTTTCTTATCTTTACATGATTTATATATAAACTTGTCTTGTTTTCTTGAAAATGCTTCGGAACAACTTTTAGTTCACATATATATACACTGACATGTTATGTCTTACTTTATATAACTTGATCTTTACTACTCTATTGAGCTTCTATTAGATTTTGAATACACTTGCACACCACACACATGGAACTCAGTGGGCCTTCCTCATTAGTTTCTTTGTTCATGCTTTACTGGCAGATAATTAAGTATAAGTTGCGGGGAAGGATTAGAAACGTCAGGAACCTAGGATTTAAATAAATTTGGCTCTTCGCCGTTGCTTCTTTTCTTGTACTAGCTTTGGTTTGGTTTGGGTTGTAATCCAAGATTACATATTACATCTTCTCTAGATAGCTGTGTATTATATTCATGAGCTATTATATATGCTTGTACCTTGATTGCTAAGAAGCAGGCAGCGCCCATACAGCCCTAGTAGAACTTAGAAGAGGGCGGGTCATCACAGTTGTTATTAGAGCCTATGTTTCGTATTTACTAGGGACTTGTGGTCATTGTTGAGCAAGTATTTGGAGCTAAGTTGTGCTAATCTCAATGGGATGTCTAGATCTTTGGAAGCTAGGATTGTAGAATTAGAGAGCGAGATGCATTTTTACATTTTAAGGTGGAAATGCTAGAAAGTCACAACACCCAATTACAAAATGAAGCTCTTTTTCAAGGGCAATGCTTGGAAGAAGCCAACAAAAGGACTATAGATGCTGAACACGACTGCTTAAGCTACAAGCAAGATTGCAGTATCTAGAAGGATTGAAGGGGAAGGTCGGCAGTCGAATTCCACACTGCCAGTTAACGAACAAACCAAAGCTTCTCGATGCCCCGAAACATCTCGTTATCGGGGACCTCTAGTCGATGCCTTGCTATAGACCTAACCTTGGCCCTAGCCTGAAGCTTCACCATCACGACACAAACCATTTTCCACTAACGCCTCTCCCTCTCCATGGAGTCCTAAATGCCATTAGAAGCCATTAGAAAGTGGACTATTGTTTACTTTATATTTCATGCTGCACTAGTATGGTATGGAGGTGCTTTGATATTTTGATGTATTTTGAAATATTTTGTGACCTCGTATGGATATAGTTATCTGAATTTCTATTACTGGTCATTTTTGTTATCTTTTCTTATATGCCTTTCTTATGAACTATTTACAAATAACTAATTATAGTAACATGATATACGAGGAAGAAACTAGAAACTATTTGTTTAAAATGATAGAATGGTTTGTTACCTTCTTGTAGGATGAGCAATACAGTCAGGACATTGGAAGCCCAGGTACAAGAACTTAAGTAAAAAATTAGCCTATTACTTCCATAAGGTGGACTTGATGGATTGCTAAATTTTACAGCCACAACAAGACTGCGCATGGTATGACTTATGGCTAGCAGAGGCCAATAGGGAAGTAGGGATATTGGAAAAAACCTATCATACTCTAAAGAAGAAAATGAAAAAGATGCGATTTGAGCTTAGGAAGTGCAAGGCTATTGCCCACAAGGTGGGGGAAGCTAGCATGCCTTAGCCTAGCGATACTCCTCAACCAACCATAGCTCCTGAGAGCAGCCTGGGCTTAGTCACTAGGTCTAGAGCTACAGCTTATATCTAAGAGCTATCCTAGTCTATTTGGATGTTTATTTGTATTGTATGTGTTTAAGAACTATGTTTGCTTTTACTGCTTRTATTTATGGAACTGAATTTTATGGGTTAAGTGTTACTACAAGGAAGTCCAGATGTCAAATATAGCAATCTTTCTTCAACCATATATGCCCTTAAAAGTATTCATTTAGTTAAAAATAGGGTTGAATAGAATTACGGAACGAATAAATTTCAAGTATGAAATTTTCTTTTCGTAGGGAACAATTATAAGACGTACCCCTTGGTACACTTTAGAGAATAATGGGAAGATAAAACAACAAATATTTTGTTAAGTATTCTATGATTTTTCTAAATAAACCATCTCTAACATGTAATCTTATTTTATCTTCTAGCTTTAAAGAAGCCAAAAATAATTTCACCCACGATTTATGTCTAGTTGAAGGACTAAAGAAAGCCTGAAGAATATATGGATAAAATTATTTCACAATCTAGTCCAATCTCTATGATCCATGGTATATCATATTGGAAATTTAACTACTACAAACTTCAAACTTCAAACTAAGTTTCCTAAATACAATTCTTATTTTAGTCTTTATATTTTTACATGTTACATGGTTATATCTTGCTTTATATAACTCGATCTTTATTACTAAATTGAGATGTATCATGGTTTTGAATACACTTTTGTGGACACCTCGCACATGGAACTTATTGGACCTTATTCATTACTTTCTTTGTGCACATTTTAGTTTTAGGTAATTAAGTATAAGCTGCAAGGAAGGATCAGAAATATCAGTGAATGTGGGGCTTGAATAAATTTGAATCTTAGCTTTTTTCTTTTCCTGCACTAGTTTTTGGTTTGATTTGGGTTGTAATCCAACATTACATATTATATCTTCAATAGATAGGTCTGTATTAATTCATGAGCAGTTATATATGCTTGTACTATGACTGCTGGGAGGTAGGCGGCGCCCGTATAGATCTAGTGAAACCTAGGAAAGGACAGGTCGTCACATAAATAGAGGGTTTTGATTCTTATAATGATGAAAATAACAATTAATGTATCATTTTCTCTCTAAACTTCTTTAGCACGAGACTTTACTCCCTGTAAAGTATGAGCATATGATGTCTATTATGAGATTTCTATCGAGCTTCCGATTGGTCATGAGTCTTGATCACAATCAAACTTAAAACTTTTAATTGAATACAAGTCTACTACTTTTGAAAAAACATATGATTAAGCTTGAGTCTCTAATACTTTTGGTAAAACTTCTAATTCTGGTTCGCTTGATTCTGACAAAAACGCTTGAGCTTTTGGTGCTAAATGCGACCATGTGAACATAAGATGTCTCTGTGCTATGAATTTATGCTTTATTCATTCATTACATAAGAAAATCTCTACGATTTACATATTTAATTAACTACAATCAATATATAGGACTTATCTCATGCCTTACCTACTCAAAGAGGTTTTTCTTCTTTTATTGACATTTGGGTACAGACCGCCAACATATATTTTCATTGTGATGTTGTGGGCTATGCTATGTGAGAATGCCTTTRGATATCTATCATATCCTCTTTTTCCAAGTGCATCTGTTGCATTCTTCAAGTATAGAGATGCAAGTACATATGAGTATTATTCCCTCTTCTATTATATACGATGGTTTTGTCCTTTATGAGGGTCCTTGATCAAGGTTATATTTTTATGTTATTTTAATTGTGTTTGAGTCTTGTATAAGCWTTTGTTGATTATTATGATGATTAAATTATATATATGTAATTTACTTATAAAAGATGTTACTTTTATGTCAATATAATGCTTTTCTTTTACTGCAATTTTTTATTTAYTTTTTGTTTGTAAATAGCTTATTTATTTTATTTATGAGTAAATTATACCATTTGACCCTCATGATTATTAAAATTTTGGATTTTGACCCTCAAGTTTAAAACGGTAAATCAGTACCATTAATGTTTCAAAAAAATATCATTACTTGAAATTCTGTTAAAAAAAGATTGAAACCCTAACAGAAGAAGGAAACTTTAGTCATTTTATTAAAAAGCTCTGACCCTAAAATTATTTGAAAAAAATTGAATTTAATTTATAATTGACTAACAAAAAAGTTAGCCCTAAAAAATAATAGATATATTAAATAAAATTAACTCCAACACTAGGTCAAACCCTGATCATCTTCATCTTCTCCCTCCTTCCCTCAACCCATACTGCCGCCGTCTTGTCCACCTACCTTCTCTTTCTCCTCCTTCCTCTCTTCCTCTTCCTCTTCCTCTCTTCCTCTCTTCCTCTCTTCTTCTCTTCCTCTTCCTCTTCCTTTTCATTCTTCGTCCCTTGGTAAAATTGATTGGATTTGCTTGCAGAAATTTATGAGAATATTTTAAATGGTGTTTGATTCTTGTGGCTTATTCAACTTATCTACACAGATTGATTGGAATTGTGTTTATGTGATGAAATGGTTGATTAATTATAGAAGAGGAGAGTAGGAAAGCATAGGAGAGGAGAAATGTGGAGTAGATTTGAAGATATAGCAGCACTACTAGATCTAAAGCTGTTGTGATGATGGTGGCAAAATCTGAATTGCAACGTATGTTATGGTACCGTTTTGGTTGTCATAACAAGAGGAAGAGAGGAGGAGAGAAAGAAGAAGAAGAATGAGAGGGGTGATGGCTTATTATGATAGTTGTGGTGGCACTATTATGGGTTAAGCTGTTTGCGAGAGGAGTAAAAATATAGGTTAAGATTATGGTTAGGGTTGGGGTTAGGGTTAGGATTTGGTTTTGGGTTCGGAATTGGGATTGGATTATATTTTGGGTTAGGAATTAGGTTTCCATTAGGGTTAGAATTTGGGTTTGGATTAGGATTTTTTGGAAAATGATTAAAATACCCTCCTCCCGTTAGGGCATAATGAGAAAATTTAATGGAAAGTGTCAAATGTTGATACTTTTTTAAATTTTAAGGGTATTGACTTACTGATTTAAGCTTGAGGGCCAAAACTCGAAATTTTGGTAATCTTGATGGTCAAACGGTATAGTTTATCCTTTTCGTTTATTATTATCCAATATATATAGTATCAATATTTTTGAAGAATATTAGATTATTCATGCTATTGAAGTAGTAATAGTATAAATTAACATTATCTTCTCTTCAAGAACATGATATTATATCTYTGAAGAATATTAAACTATTACTCTAAATTAATGTTATATGCTKTTAAAGAGTATATTACAATTTAAATGTTCTTGAATGATATTGAATTATTACTCTAAATTAATATTATATAATCTTTAAAAGTATATTACATTCTAAATATTTTTGAACAATATTGAATAATTCAATCAAGGAAAAATGGAAAGTAGAGGCAAATTTTCATGATCTTAATGGTCCATATGACGTGACTCAATTGTATATCTCCAATATTTATATTGACCCAACATGCAATATTTACCATTTAATTAGAGGTGGTTGCTAAAAAATGAAGATTAGTTGCCCTTCAAGTATTCTTCGATTTTCTTAAGTTAAATTTTACAAAAACGTTCTTTTTAAATTTATTTTTATATAGTTTGAACTAATTTCATTAGTTGATTGAGCTGTATTTCAATCTTAATGATTATGTATAAGTTTTTAAATTACTTTTTGTTACAATATGTTCATCGATTCCTAAGAGATTGTTGAAGCATTTGTCCATTAATATTGCAAGAATCTACACTGTACTCAAATATGAGGAGCATTTATCTTAAGTGAAGATGAGAAAATACTATAATTAGTATTTTAAAATCGAATGAAGGTTTTAGGAGAACTATCATACTTTTCCCTAGAAAGGGAAAATTTATTATAGATACATGCATTATTTAATTATGTATCACCATTATAATTTCAGGAATTTATATTGGAGAAATAGGTGTCTATTTCCTCATGATTGTATTATGCCAAAATTAATGCACTTGGAGTATATCACTGGTAAACCAGATGTTTATTTATGATTCAGTCATTTTTATTATTTGGCACCAAAAAATAATTGAGAATCTCTACAGTCACCTATTGGGAAATCGAAAAGTCTTGAACTCAAATGTATTCCTCTGTGTTACTTGTTCACAAGGAAAATTGATTATTAGACCATCACTAGCAAAATGTGGGACTAAGAGTCCTGCAGTTCTAGAARAGATTTATGGTGATATATGTAAACTCATTTATCCATGATATATGATCAATGTAAATATTTTATGATCTTAATTGACGCATCAATCTGACAATCACATGTGAGTTTATTATAAACTTGCAACCTGAAGTTTGTGAAATTACTTGCTCAGATAATTAAATTACAGGCATAGTTTTAAACCATCCAATTAAAACATCTATCCGAATAATGTTGTCTATATTCATTCCATATTTTGATGATTATTGCATATGAATAATTGGAAGTACTAGTAAACATCCTATAGCTTAGGTTTATATGAAATGGTTTAATTGAATATTTTATTAAATTGTTACAGTAATTGCTAAACCATTGTTAATGAGAACAAACTCCCCCCATATGCTTCAGTACATACTATGTTACATGTAACAACACTAGTATGTACGTGGACAATCGGTTATCATAAAATTTTCTCATTTGCATTTGGATTTTGGTTATGAGCTAAGTTAACTAGAAATTTAAAAGATTATTTATTTTCAAAAGTTTTACTGATCCAACAAGAATTATTAATTCCCATTTATAAGAAATAATTGTTCCCATCCAGATGGAAGTCCCAGCTCAGAGTGTTAATATACTAGCTAATAATTATAGACTACACTAGAAGAGTGGTAGTGATTCTAAGAAATGCCAGAAGCATGGTAGTGATTCTAAAGCATGTCAAAAGAATGACATACCTCTTGATTCTACAACATGACCTACCTCAAAAATGATAATGAGGATGTTAAATCAAAATCAATCGAAAATGTCTATGATTGATGAAAATGGAGAGATGTAATTGAATCATAACTAAACTCACTTTCAAAAAGTTCTTGGACTTGTAGGCCAAAGCCCACAAGGTGTAAAACAAATTGACTATAAATGGGCTTTTATGAAAAAAGAGATAAAAATAATGAAATAATGAGATATAAAGCTCAATTAAGGCTCACAAAGAATAAGGTACTTTTTACGTTAAAAGATCTTGTAAGCTTAGAAACACATTAAAACCATTATATGCTTTTGATAGATACAGTAAATGCTTATTCATATTGATCACTAGACAGTGACATGTACATGTAAATCTCTAAACGATGTAATAATATTAAAATATTTTCTTGAAAAAATCATTCCATCAAATTGCAAAAATTCTTGTATGGATTAAAAACAATCTGGACATATGTGATACAATTATCTAGGAGAATATGTTAAATGAAGGACATAAAAATGACAAACTCGGCCCTTGTTTTCATAAGAAAACAAATATTGGAACTGTAGTTTATGTTAATGATTTGAATTAAAATTGGACGCTTGAAGAGCTCAATAAAGCTGCTGATCATTCGAAAAATGAATTTGAGATACAAGTGATCTAGATCATTTTCGCCCACTGAATATGGAGAAAAGATTCTTAGGTCCTGTTTGATAATACTGAAGTTTGAAAATCTAAAGTCTAAAAAGTAATTTAATGTATAATTAATGAAGATTTACTTTGTAACGCCTAAATCTGAATATTGAATTTGGTGATCTGATATGCAATATTTTAATATGTTAAGTTAAAATATTATGATTAAGTATGTATCGAAGGAATTTAAAAGCATTTAACGTATTAGGACATTGCGAAAATTAGATTGTTAAACCATCTTAATTTAGCAATGTTGCAATCAAGTCCTTTGAATGACCAAATTGGAAAATTGGGCAATTTGGAGAGATATGTAAAACTTCGGTAGAAATATCTTGGCAAAACAAAAATTTGCATAGTTTCAAAATTCTGAAACAAAAATGTAGGTTTTTAGTTGTTGAAAGTAGCTTCACCTAAAGTGAACAATTGGGATATTCAAATTGAATAAAATGAAACTTTCATTTTTTCTTTTTTTTTTTTGATATTTTGAAAATCAAAATCTCTGCTACCAACAATACATTTTGTGTGCCATAAAGGAGATTTATATTTCCATTAACATTGACTATGAATTCATTATATTCATTYTAATCTGGTCTAAAAAGTCTAGGAATCTATGACAATAATGTTGATAAACAAGAAACTAACAAAGAATAATGTCAGAAAAACTATGCTTGGTACGAGGTTATAAGAGAAAACTTGAAGAACTTTTATTTACAAAAAAGGGAAAAGAGAAAAGAATAATTTCTTATCAACCAGAGCGAAGGGTGCTTGAACATAACTTTTCCTCAAGCAACTCTGTACTCAGATAGCAGTGACTTTTTGCCCTTCTACTTCCAGCATCAACTTCACCTTGTACCAGTTTGATGCTACATGACCCCCACCATAACCAGCACGAAGTGCTTAGAGGAGGAAGCATTCTGCTTTTGTCATAGATACTAATTTTTCTGAATTCTTTTGTTTGTCAATTCATTTATAGACAAATCCAGACCTCATGTTTCTCTATTTGAGACATTTCACTAGTTGTTCACTCTTTTTCACAAATACAAAATTTTAGTGCATATTTTTAGGTATTACGACAATGCCAAGATGACAAGTCTAAAAARACCTTATTCACACCTCCAAAGAATGCAACAAGTGGTTGATGAAAATATCTTATCTGAAAATGACCAGAGACTGCACTTGCATAAAAATGCATAATTCTAATGTTAGCCCCACCGACATTATTCTAAATATTTTTAATCGTGTATGATATTTATTAACTTTTATTGTGAATATGACTGGTAGGATATCTTGTGGAACGAGAACATTAGTCAAATGATGAGAAGATCTTCAAGTTATTTGAAGAAAATCAAGATGGATGCAAAGGAGATCAAGGCCATTCACACTTAGATGTCTAAGTTCATAGGTTTTATAATGTTTATCTTTATTGTACTTAGATTAGATTTGATTTTCATATTTAAAGGTGTTTAATCCTGACATACTTCAATATATGTTCTACTAAGTGTTTTAATTGTAAATTCTTTTTTTTTTTTGGACCTTGAAAATTAGCCTTATGCATTTATTTAGTACCTTTAAAATATCAGCTTTATGTTTCCTAAGTGTCTTACACTTCAGACATATACCCCTATTATTTCGGATGTCCTATGTACAATATACAATAGTTTGAAATCCCTTAGTGGAGGTATGGACTCAGTAGGATAGGATTTCGACCATTTGAAAAGCTGAGAGTCAGCGTTCGAACTAATTCTCGGACTTGGGATCTCATATACCTTACCAGTCTGAAGGGCTGAGAATTAGATTTTGAGCTAATCATCGGACTCAAGATCTCATATACCTTGATCGTTCGAAACTTGGTTAAGTAGAGTTTGAAATCTATGATATATAGGGTCCAAACCTCACTTCAGACTCAAAATATCTAAGAGTTTTGCTCATTCAAAGCAAGCATGAGTTGAGTATGACATCCGTCCAATGATGGGTCGAAAAACCCTTCCATTTTGGTTGTCCGGATAGGCCCTTTAGGAGAAAACAATAGTGTTTCAACTAATTTTTTGCCTATTGAGTTCTTAGTATAAAAGGTTTCTTGGCTATTTTTAAAGATAAGAACCGAGAGGCATATGTTGGGATTGAATAGACAAAAGRATACTTCCAAAATGAATCTTTTGAAAGCTTACAAAAGTGCAAGGAATCTATTGCTTTATCTTTGTGAAATCAAATCATCTTTGAGCTTAAGTTGTAATATTCATAATATTCAAGAGTGGTATCTTTGTTCTTTTATCTCAACATAACTTTGAGTATTTCAAGGTTTTTTAGGATATAAAATCCTGAGTGGAAAAGGTTGAACCTTGAGGTGTTGGTATGATCCAAGGGTTAATAAAATTTGTGAAATCCATTTGTCGATGAACCCTTGGTTGTGAAAGTACTCGTGATTTGTTGTCGATAGTAGATTTGAACATCATAAAGATGTGACTTTAGGTAGTGCATATAGATTTCAAGGGAAATCGGACCATTGTAAATTATTGTGTTTATTGACCTTACTCTTCCTTGATTGTGCATCCAATATCTTGTATTTTATTGGTTTACCAACTGCTAAGCAGATATTAATCCTACTAAGTGTTTAATATATTTCCTCAAAGAGATATAAGTTCTTGAAAAGTTTGCTAAAGGTTCTAAATCCCAATTCACCTCATCTTGGGTCCTTTCAGGAGGTATTAAAGTTAGGACTTCTATTTCAAGTGATTGACCTCCTAGAAAGTAAAGATCCATGGATTTTTCTTCTTCAAATAGCCAAGATGGATTTTCTACTAATAAGTCATTTCCACTCAATGGTACAAACCACAACTTTTGAAAAAAATAACATATATATCTACATTTCATCCTTGAATTATTATTTATGGAGTATTATTACTAATGGGCCATATATGCCAAGAAATTTTGTTAACAATTTTAGGGTGCCAAATGTTGAGGATGAGTTTAATGAAGAAAATGTGAAGTAGTTGGCACTCAATTTCCAAGCAATGAACATTTTATGTTGTTCTCTTAATGCAAATGAGTACAATAGTTAGTGGATTTGAGAATGCTCACACCATGTGAAGGATGMTTAAGGTCACACATYAAGGAACCAAGCAAGTGAAGGATGAGAATGCTCACACTACATGGAGGATGCTTGAGGTCAGACATGAAGAAGCTAATCAAGTGAGAAGTCCAAGCTTGTTTTATGTTGGTGAGAGAGTCTAAATTGGTCTCCATGAAGTCAAATGATAACATCACCAAGATGTTTCACAATATTTACAAACATTGTGCATAGATTGGAGTCTTATGACAAGGTCTACCCAACTGGTGAACAAAACCAAAAGATTTTTGGATGCACTATCATGGGAGACAAAGACTTTAGAAATTGAAGAGGAAAAAGGCTTGAAGATATTTCCTATGGAAGAACTCATGGGTTCTCTATTAACCCATGAGATGAAAATCAAAAGGATTGAGGTCAATCCCATGATGCTATTCTATAGTTTTCTATGGGTTTTGACAATGACTTATGCTTACATTGTGTGTAAATAATTGTAGGAACCCTTGACAAGCCTATTGAATATCAAAGATCTCTTTGGACCTTCAATTCAAGAAACTCAACTCATTCCAGAATGAATCTAGATCATCTATAGGTTATTTCCTAAGTAAATAGGTGTCTAATATTTTATTTTTTATGTATCTAGACTCAGGTTTGATTTTGCATTGTCAAAGCTTTTGAATTCTTGCACCAAATCTTATTAAAAGTGTTTCCCAAATGTCTTTATAGATTTTTCTTTATGAAAAATATAAGTGTTCAACTTACAATATGTTTAGGACCTTTTCAAGTATCAATTGAAACAAATCTAAATTAGTATTTTCATACTTTGGATTCATGACCCTGTTACTTGGACCATCCTAAACGCAAAAATTGTAAGTTCGAAGTCCTTTAGTGAAGGTTCATACTAAACATGTCTTGGACTCGAAAATCCAAAGATCTCAAGGATTGCATTCAAACTTATGTAAGTTGATTCAATGCCTGGACGTGGTCCCGTTGATGTAGGAATTTTAAGCTGAACCATGTCAATTGTAATGCTCTCTACCTAGATTTTTTTATCTACTTTTTATTATTGAAATTTTATCAAGTAATTGGACAAAATAAATCAATTGGACATTCATCAATATAACAAGTGGGTATTAAAGTAGGATTCTAATTGCTTTTTTAGAAGTAGATCCTATTCATAGGCTGATTTTGTTATTTGAGATTGATAATATATTTTGCACTCTAAACTGTTTTTGGATTCTTGATTGTTCTCACTATACACGTACTGGTATAAGTTGATGTTTTTTTCCTGACGAAGATTCTTGTGATTTTCATGAAGGTGGATGTATCCATAGGCTGCCATTGTTTGATGGCAAGAATTATCCTATGCTAAAGGCTAGAATGAGAACTTTTTTAAAGGTTTTTGATAAACGTGTTTGGATGTTTGTCATCACTTATATAGTTCACCCATAATAACTAGGATGAAAATTTCATACCTAAACCAATTAATGAATGGACTAGTGAGGAATTTGATTGGCGCTAACTAGAATTCAAAAGCTCTTCATGCCTTCTTAATGCATTGTCTTTGAATCAGATGAAAGTTTTTACAAATTGCCTTATCACAAAAGAAGTTTGGGATAAACCAATGAAAATGGAGGAACTCAACTAGTTAAGAAATCTAGGCTAAGAAGTGTCACTACCAAATGTGAGAATATGACCATGAATATTAATGAGCCCATTTCTGATTTTCATGCAAAATTAAGTGATTTAGCTAATGAATATTATACTCTTAGTAATCTAACTCTAAACTTGCCAAGAATGTATTATGTTCTCTCTCCAAGTGATTTTAATTAAAATCCACCTCTATTAAAAAATGTTGAGACATATATGAGTTGAATCTTGATGAACTAATTGGATCACTCCACACTTACGAGCAAAATTTGAAAAGGTGAAACAAGGAGAAACGCACCAAAAGTTCCAAAAGTATTGCTTTGATTTCATACACAAACTGAGGATGTCCACAATAAGTTATCAAGAAGAAACACAAGGAAGGCTACCCCTCCAAACAAAGGCTACTAAAAAGGAAAAGAGGTCCAATGCAACAAATGTGAAGGATATGAACATATTCAAGTAGAATGTGAATACTCCCAAGAAGAAGGGTTATTCTATGATTGCCTTATGAAATTATAATGATGAAGAAATTGAGCATAACTACCCTGCATATGTTGTGCAGGATTCGAATAAAGATGAATTAAAATCCTACATTGTTAATGAAGAGGTGCAATTTGATGTGGATGCCGAAAATATTCAAGCTACCTATGAGGATAATGGCTGTGAAACAGATTATGTTTATTGAGATGAACAATCTCAAACTTATGAAAGATAATCTAGATTTCACAAAAAAATAAAGGGAGTTGAAAAGGAACTTGACAATTCTCAAACAAAGTTGACTCAAACAATGGAAGAACTGAATAGTGTAAAATCCATTTTCGAAAAAATTCAAGATGAGCTCTACCATGCTTGATGAAGCTCTGCGCATTGGTAAAGACATTGGAGAAGATATGGAATAGGTTTCCAGAATGTGTGCACAAAAACATGGAGTGTGCCAACAATTGTCAAACAAACACAGAACAAATTTCAGAACGTCCAAACAATGAAATGGAATGTCCCAACAATCATGAAACAACCAGAAGTATTCCAATATATAGCAGAGCTCTCTAAGGTAACTAAAGTTATGCCTACTTGTCATTTATGTGAGACACATGGGCACATCAGATCAAAATGCTTTAAACTATAATTTTAGGTATTTAAAATGCTCTARCAAATTCCTATGCCCTATATGGAGAAAAGGATTAGTTAAAATGAAGTGGGTTCCTAAACAGTCAATCACTGGTTATGTTGGACATACAAAGATACTTTCTACTTAAGATTTTGTGGATTTTGGGAAATCTATAGGAGTTGTTTACCCAATAAGTCACAATGATTGATGACACTTATCTATGTGTGTTGAAGCTGCTCAAAATTATTTTTCTACAAAAATGTTATATCCATGTGCCTGCACAATCATTTTGATAGTTAAAACATTGAGTTTTGTATCATGTTTTTTGTTCATGAGTTTCATATTACTTGATAGGTATTGTGTGGTCATTGAAATTCTTTTTTAAGTTACATATCTATCTGTTGAAGCACTTGTTGGAAGGCCACCATTTATTGAAAAGTAAAAGGGCATTGAGTAAGTAATTTTGGCGTAGTGACCCATATCCTATGATTGCTCTACAATGAAAAAGGCTACCTCAATTTCGTGAGTGAAAGCCTCAGTTTGGATAATTGAGTGCTTCCATAGTTCATGTTTATTTTCACATGATCGAAAGACAAATCGAATGGAGAAAGAATTTTTGGTACATAATAGTTACGATATTGGTTCTTTATTTTTGTGAGGGAAGTGGAAAAACTCTTAGCCAAAAGGCCAAATATCCCGTTGAGGCAAAAATTACACACTACTACTTACAAATGTGTYTTGGCTTTCAAAATTTCCTTTTATCACTCTTGTTTCCCAGGTATAATGTGCATTTTTTGTGAACAAATTCTGATATTTGAATCTTTGGACACTATTTCTTGAAACCTTTATTCACTAGGACATATTTTTCTTCTTATTATTCATGGATTTTCTATGAATAATCATACTAAGAAAAGCGTCCGATATTCTAGCGGTCTTGACAAGGTACACTTTCTCCTTAATTTACCTTATGTTCAATAGGGTTTCTAGCAGCTATTTCTTTTTTTCCTTCTTTCATTTTTTTTTTATTGTTCTAATGCATTTTCCTTATTTTATTAACAATATAAAGAACATTTGAAAGATTCATTTAAAACCAAAAAAAGGGGGTTTCTTTCATAGTTTTTCACCTTTTCTCCGAGGGAACTATTGGTCAAGGGAGAGTATTGCTTAGGAGGAGCCTTGTTCAGGTGGAGGCTTCATCTCATGGGGGCGATTAACCTGTATTTTGTCTATGCTATGAATATATACAAAAGAGGGGTAGCTTTGGCATATCTTTCTTGATATTTTGTTGATACTTTGGTACTTTGGCATATCTTGAGTATCTTACTAATTTGGTATTGGTATTTTGGAACTACACTACAACTTTGATAGATATGGTATATTATTATTGAAGGTGGATACTGCTTGGGGTTATATGGTCTTGATGCAGTTTGAATGCTACTTGGAAGCAGTTACTTTTGGTAGTGACTTTGATGTAAGTAAGAACCTGTATATTTTGATGGATATGTGTAATTGTACTTTGTCCATATCCAAGCCAAAAGGGGGATCGTAAAAATGACTTTTGCACATGAAGATTTGTTATACTCTTCATTGTGCACACAACTAAAGCTGTTGACTAAACATCCAAACATGTTCTATATGCATGTAGATTGTTTTGGAAATTAATATGTGATAGTCTTCGAGTGATTTAGTGAATCTTAAATATTCTATTAAGATTATTCAGTATTTATTTTATGGTAAGTAATCCAGTCTATCTAGTATGCTATAAGATATGGATTAGGAAATCTTAGACTTAAAATAGAAATTCTAATCCAACTCAATTTGTGAAAGCCTAGTTGTGTTCTAGTTACTATCCTAGAATACTGAAGTTAAAGATTGAAGATTTCACTTTAGTTTCGAGAGAAAATACATTGTTCACTCCATGAAAAAGCTAATTTTGCAGTGGGAATTTGTGAGGCCTAAAATCCCTCGCAAATTTGCAACAAATTTTTTGGAATATCTGAATTTCTCTTTATTTCATTGACTATTCCCTCACAAATCCCTTGCAAAATAACGAGGAATTTGCAAGGGATATTTTAATTTCTATTCATTTTGTTGACTATTCTCTCACAAATCCCAAGCAAATTTGCAAGGGATTTTTGAGGGACATCTGAATTTCTATTTATTTTGTTGGCTACTCCCTTGTATATCCCTCGCAAATTTGCAAGGGGTTTTCAAGGACCATCTTAATTTTTATTTATTTCTTTGGCTATTCCCTCGCAAATCCCTTAATTTTTGTTTATTTCATTGATTATTCCCTCGCAAATCTCTTACAAATTTGAAAATGGATTTGCTAAGGAAATCTTAATTCTAGTTATGTCGATGGCCATTCCCTTGCAAATTTGCAAAAGGTTTTTGAGGACCATCTTAATTTCTAATTATTTCTTTGGCTATTCCCTTGCAAATTTGRYTGAGATTCGTGAGGGACATCTTAATTTCTATCTATTTTATTGGTTATTCCCTCACAAATTTGCAAGGGATTTGTGAAGGACTATTTATTTCTTTAGTTATTCCCTCGTAAATCCCTCGCAAATTTACGAGGGATTTGCCAGGGGTATCTTAATTTCTATTTATTTCATTTGCTATTACCTCGCAAATCCCTTCCAAATTGTGAAGGAATTTGCAAGGGATATCTTAATTCCTATTTATATTATTCGTTAATCCTTTGCAAATCCCTCAAAAATTGGCAAGGAATTTGCATGCTATATCTTAATTCTATATATTTTATTAATTATTCCCCTACAAATTCTTCGTAAGTTTGCGAGAGATTTATGAGGGACATCTTAATTCTATCCATTTTATTAGTTATTACCTTGCAAATTCATCYTAAGTTTGCGAGAATTTTGTAACAATCTTATTATTTTATTATTTTATTACTTATTCCCTTGTAAATCCTGTGTAGATTATTATTTATTTTTATCTATTTTATCTATTTTTATTTTTAATTTTTTACTTGAAAAAATAATCACTTATTAAATCCAACTCGTATATTATTATTTTCTCTTTAAATCTAAAAATCAAATTACATACTTTTACCAACCTCATATTACATCCATTTGTAGCTCTGCACATCCACAAGACGTATACATAAATACAATTCAAAACATATTACAACAATCACATTAATATATCTAACTCATTAGAAAATAAAAATAAAAAGTATAATAATATACATTTTTTAAGAACTACTCTCCCCAGAAGAATATAATAGTAATATGCATTTTTTATTTAAAACAACATAAAATATATCATTTCTGAAAAGAAAAAAACTTTATGAATATTTATTGGATATGGCACCTCCATACCTTCATGATCGAACTTCTCATGTTAACTCATACATAATAGACACTTGTTCATCCAATTATGTCTCTAGTAATTTTTCATTGCTAATTCGAGCAAATTGGAGCATAACTCTAGAGGTTGAGAACACATAACCATATGATCTGCACCTATTATTTCTCGAACCTCATTTGGAGGGTTATTTTCGATCAACCATCGTTGTATCTCTACTGGAAATGACATGTCCTCCCGTGCAATGACATAGGCCCGCGGAACAGATTCATAGTTCTCTTTCGAAACTAAGAGTTTGAGTCTCGACATTTTGTCATTGAAGAGTCGGACTACTCTTATTGACAATGTTGCAAGAGTATAATCCTGAATTTCAAATTAACATTGAATTTTAGTCCAAAGAATGAATTGATTCAGTTTTGAGTGTTGAAAACAAGCCCTATTTGATAGATTTGAAAATAGGCAATTCAATTGAAGCCTAGAAAAAATAGACATTTTTATTGCTTCTTAAGAATATATTTTTATTTTTTTTTTGTTTTGACAACAAAATTTCAACTGTGTTCCAATCAAGTTAACCAAATTGAAATATTTGGCAATTTGGAGGGATAAAACTTTGACAGAAACATCTTTGGCAAACTATATTGCAAAATATTATAATTTGAACACTAGCATAACAAAAAGTTGCCTAGTTTCCAAATTTTGAATGTAAAACATAGAATGATTCAATTATTTTAAATATTTTACTATTGTAAGCAAATATTTATTTATTATCTACGTAACTATTATTAGTTAAATATTTTTTTCGTTTTATCTTCAGAGAACTTTTGAGATATTCATATTGAATAAAGTTGAACTGATTTACCTCAAGCGGTGATAAATTATACAGTTTGTGTGCCATGAACTTTTCCCCAGCAAGGAGATCTAGATTTCCGTCAGCATTAACTGTGAATTCGCTATCTTCATTATAATCTGGTCCAGAATGTCTAGAAATCTATGACAGCAACATTCATAAACAAGAAATCCATCAAAAATAAAGGTAAAAAAACAAAAAAAAATGCTTGGTACATGGCTACATGAAAACTTGAAGAATGCATGATCATACCTTTTCCTCAAGCTGGTCTGCACTCAAATCAGGGCCAAGCATAGATGCTGCAACAAAAACAGCAAGAGAAATTTTAGAAGAAAACCTCTCCATGGCCGAGGACACCGCATAGCCACCGTAGCTGTGGCCAACCAAAATGACCTTATCCTCAGGCGATAGGGCTGCCATATACGAGTACAGGGGCTCATGGTAATCATCAATGGTGCGAATGTTGTCCAACGGAACAAGGTTCCGACCTGAGGCAGCCAAATCGAGAGCAGTGACTTTGTGCCCTTCCGCTTCGAGGATCGGCTTCACCTTGTACCAGTTCCATGCTCCAAAGCACGCACCATGAACTAGCACGAAGTGTTTTGAGGAGGAATCATTCTGCGTTGTCATCTTAAGTTTTTAAAGGAAGATATTTGCCTATTCTTTTGTGTGTCAATTCATTTATAGACGAACTCACACCTCCAACCCAATGTCTGCTCTGTAACTGTAGATGTCTCCCAAATTTGCACATTTTTCATGGAATCGAATTTTAAATATATCAAGTGACTTATCGGTTTGCCACTTGCCAATAGAGGAAAAGTAATGGTATTTAAAGGCTGCTAACTTGCCAATAGAGGGCTGCTAGGATGTGCTTCAATTGTGAACGGGCAAAGAAAATTGTATAATGCAAGACAAGTTGGTCTTAAAGAATTCTTAGGAATCGTAAAGGTTCTCAAAGAAAAATATAGATTGCAAGACATTTATGTGTGGATAGGAGTCATAGTAGGAAAAAAATATTAATATGTAATTAATTAAAAAGAGAAGGAAATTACTTAATGAATCAAGTTGATAAAGATTGAGAGGTATCTTGAAAAATATTTTTTCTTTATCGTTTTATCTTTCATTTATTGTTAATTTGGTATATCAAGAATGATATTTTAAATTTTTAATGTTCCAACTACCTTTAATCCAAAATAAATATGGGTAAAGTTGATCCAAATAGAAATGTTTAGTCTAAATTATATTTTTACATTCACTTTGAATGGAGAGAGGTAAGAATTTGATAAAAGCCACAATTGCTTTGATCAAATTAGTTTACATTTATTATGGATCAAAGGTAATTAGAACCTTAAGAATCAATTTGATGCTTCATCTGCATGTGAGGTTCAAACTCTACAACCATAAGTTTCTTTGATTTGGTTCCTCCGAGTTGACAATAGCGTAATTTTTGAGATTATTTGCGTCTCCTTTTTAGACGCTTTCCCAAGTTTGCAACTTAGCAGCCCTCTAGTTTTCAAGTTAGTTGCCTTGCATTCTGGAAACGTTTCTTATATATATAACTATTGGAATGAAATTAAACTTATTAAAGTTTTTTATAATAATTTTCAAATAATCTATGAATAATTTATATTATTGAAAGTTTTTTCCAAACCATTGTTATTCCGTTCCATTAATGCAAGTTAGGGATAATGTGAGCATTCATGTGATCATTAATTCCATTGAGGTTAATTGGCATAACATATCGGACATAAATCTTAGAATTATTATATCATGTAACTTTATTGGCACGAAAGACAGATTTATTCTGTTGCATAAATTTCTCACGTGTCGTGGATTTATTAACTTGTATATCTATGTTCCTTTAAGGGAATTACCCGAATACAAATTATACATGTACGTAAGTTGATTTGGTTAAATTAACCTTCTCTCGTTCTTCTATTATGAAAAATCCAATACCAACACTGGAGAAGCTTCCTAAATAAAAGTGACTCAATCTCTTCTATAATAGCTTCGCGGAATATGAACTAATTGTTAGACCAATTGACTTTCCACATCTTGCCCATCTTAATGTCAATCTTGATCTGTCAAATTAACAATAAATAAAGACGGTATAAAATATTAATTTTTAATAMAAATTTACTTCAAATATTAAGAACATTAGTGCCCAGTCTAAAATTTCTTTTATACATTCACATTTTAATGGCTCAATTAAGAATTAAATAAAGGTGATTGTTATCTAAATTAAATTGATTCACATTTATTATGCACGAAAAGTAATTGGACCTTAAGAGACCCAAAATATTCTTCATTATTCACATTAACAGAAAGGTAAGACGTTAGAAACTTTGAACCTCATCTTTTCACGTCTAACCAGATTTAAGCTTCAAAATTTAAGATTTAGGATCTTATATTACTTTATTCAGATAGTTATAAACACATAACCACGTATATTTATGAATTCTTATATGATATATATAGAAAAAATAAAAAATATATTTTATATTAATTGTCAAAATAATGGATGTGGATGAGTATGGATAGTAGGAAAATATTCCAATAAAAAAAATGCTACTTTGTCCACCTAATTTTACAACCTATCAAACAAATAACTCATTCTGATGATATCTCATGATTTCTCATGATTTGTTTTGAGATTTTGTTTGTAATTTATTGCAATAAATTGTATTTAAACCTTTGATTTTTTTCCCCATATCTAAATCAAATCTAACCTTTGAAGATTTTAGGGTTTAGGATTTTGGGTCTACAATTTAGAATTTCAGGATTTAAGGTTTAGGAGTTTACATTAAATTATGCAGATATTAACAAATATATAATCATATATTTTTAGGTAAAAATAACGAAAATCATATTAGATATGGATTGCTAAAATAATGGGTAGTTCTTAGGAAAAAATATGAACATTTTTGTTATTTGAATCGAATGTCAAATAGATTGTCAAAATAAGGTTGGCAAAGTAATATAGTCCACAAAATAAAAACATTTTTATCATTTGAATTGATTGTCAAATAAAATGTCAAAATTGAAGTTGGCAAAATAGCCTTGATTCCCACAAGCTTTATGAGTCCGAAGATTTTGAGAAGGGAAAAAAAAAAAAAAAAAAAGGATGTTTTCAGCTTTTTTTTTTTTTAAACTAGCGAGGGCATTTCAGACCTGGTAGAGATTATTTCTCTAAGAGAAAGAGAGTAAAAAATGATTGAAGAGTAYAACGATTGAAAATGTAAGAGACACCAAAGTTAAAGATGAATCGTTAAATAAAAATAAACAGTCAAAACGACAAAAAAAAACGAAATCAAAGAAGTAAACAATTTATGTGGGGCTAATATTGCAGCCCTCACACACACACACACAGATATATATAGTAGGAATCCCATAATAAAAAAGTTCTTAATCAAACCCTATAATCAAGCTATATAATTTCCCTGCTGTACGGCCAAGGCGGATGGACGTTGGAACCAAGAACCTTTATGAATCCGAAGACTTCTTTGAGAACCAATTTATTTTTTTCTAACTCTACAGCTCATAAGTTTCTTTGGTTTGAATCTTCCAAGGGTTCTTACTCCATTTTGTCATGTTTTTGAGATTCTCCGACTATTTGCACCTCGGCCTAGACGCATTTTCTAAATGGGCTAGCTTCCCAAATTGGCAAATTAGCAGCCGTCAAATCATTAAATTTTAGGACATTTCTTTGCTGCCTCCATTGGTTAGCTGCCTTCCGGTCTTGAAACATTTATTTTATATAAATAACTAATCCAATAATTAGGGACTTTTAAAGAATAAATTTTCAAATAATATATGATTAATTTATATTACTGAAAGTTTTCTCAACCCTTCGTTTTTAAATTTCCAATCTTTGCATCCATGATTAGATTAAATTTTCTTAAACGCTCGTGGGATTATGGAATTATGGGAAAGCATTTTATTATAAAAGTTATTTGATTATAAACAACAACTAGAAGATATTTTTCTAAGAATGCAGAATGCTTCGTCCTCTAAACACTTCGTGCTGGTTCCTGGCGTGTGCCATGGAGCATGGAACTGGAAGCAGCAGAAGGTCACAAAGTCACCGCTCTCGATTTGGCTGCCTCAGGTCTGAACCTTGTGCCGTTGAACAACATTCACACATTTTAACATTACCATGAGTCACTATACTCGTATATGGCAGCACTACAGTCTAAGAATAAGGCCATTTGGGTTGGCCACACTACGAAATGGCTATGCGGCGTCCTCAGCCATGGGGAGATTTTCTTCCAAAATTTCTCTTGCCGTTTTTGTTGCAGATCCATGCTTTGTCCTGATTTGAGTGCAACCAGCTTGAGGAAAAGGCATGTTCATGCACTCTCAAGTTTTCATGTAGCCTTGTATCAAGCATTTTTTTTCTCATACTATTTTTTATCACTTTCTTGTTTATTAATGTTGTTGTCATAAATATTCTAGACATTTTGGACCAGATAGTGAATTAACAGATAATGTCGATAGGAATCCAGATCTCCTTGCCGGACAAAAGTTTATGGCATGCAKATTTTGGTTATGCTAGTGTTCGAATTACAATATTTTGCAATCTAGTTTGACAAGAGATTGCTATCAAAGCTTTCTCCTTCAAGATTGGCAAATATCCGAATCATCCCAACAATTTGATTGCAACACTGCTGAAATTTTGTTGTCAAAACATAATTTTCTAAAGAATCAATAGCAAGATCTATTTTTTCTCGAGTTCAATTGATTGCCTATTTACCAAAATCTAACAAATAGGGCTTGTTTTTTGCATTCATTTTTTAATACTAAAATTCAATGTGAATTTGATATTCAGGATTATACTCTTGAAACTTTATCAATAAGAGTAGTCAGACCGTTCAATGGAAAAATGTCAAAACTCAATCTCTCAGTTTCAAAAGAGAAGTATGAATCTGTTCCTTGGGCCTATTCCATTGTACAATGTTATTTTCAGTAAAGATACAATGTTGGTTGGTAGAAAATAACCCTCCAAATGAGGCAAGAAATAATAGGTGCAGATCACATGGTTTTGTGGTCTGAACCTCTAGAGTTATGCTCCAATTTGCTCGATGTAGCGATGAAAATTTACTAGAGACCTAATTGGATGAAGAATTGTATTTCATCTAAGAAATAATGTTTGGAGCATTACTCTCAGTAAAGTCAATTGCATTTCTTATCGTTACATAGTCTTTCTATAATATGTTACATAGTCTTTCTATAATATGTGAATAAAGTCAATAATGAATCAGACATCAAATCCCAGTTAGTATTACAACTTTGCAACATTTGAAATAAAGGAATCAGCTATCTCATTGAAGACATCAATATCTGTATCTGATCGAATTTTCTCTTTCATCTGTGTTTCACATCTTGTCACGCGAGGCAGGTACATGAGATGGGTTTATAAAGAAACAAAATGTAATGACAATATTGCACTTTAAAAGTTAGAAAGTGTTTAGATGGAAAATATACTTGAAAGAGGAAAGTTAATTTTTATTTAATAACTGAAACGAACTAACTCCGAACGATGGGAGTATTGGAGTTGAATTTGGCCAAACTATGGAAAAAGCACAAAATATCATGTTATATAATTGTTGGGCTCAGAAGATTTATCAGCCGAAAGAGGCTAGCTATTGAAAAGCTAACAAGTGTCTGATAAGCTAGATGCTAGAATGTTGGAGGTGGCTATCGGCTAATTTAGTTGGGTTGTTTGATTCAACATGATGAGACTAGAGTCTTGGCTAGTTAGCCGATGAAAGACTGCTAGATCCATAGATCCTCTTTTTTTAAGATGAATTGTTGAGTTAACTAAAGAAAGCCATTAACAAAGTGAATATGCATTTGTAAGCTTTGGCACAAAAGTAAAATGCTAAATAATTGGCAAGTAAACTGGACTTTATTGATGAAATAATGGTAAACAAGCTTAATTGAACGAAGTAAGCTAAAATGATATCTAATTCCTAACTCAAAACAAGGCGTAAATTGATGTAAAAAGCTATGTAAAAAGTTGCAAAACTACTGGAAAGCTAAGTAAGCTGAGTAAAAGCTATTTTGAACAAGTTTTGAAGCAATGAAAATAAAATATATTAAGCTAAAAATTTTCTTTGTCCTCTTTTATATATAAGAAATTTGTATTAAGCTAAAACTTGCTCATGAAGTTTGATGAAGCCATTTTAGCCACTTCCTTTGTGTGCCCCTAATTGTGAGTCCCTACATTCTGGACTCATGCATGATTGCAAAAGGTGACCTAAAAATTTGGCAAGAAGGTCAATTTAACTCTCCTTATCTTGACCTATCTGCTGGCTTGGTTTATCTGCTCCAAGTAGGCACAAATACAAGAAATTTGTTAGGTTTCTGRCGATCAGGAATCTTAACACTATCCATCGACTAATTCTTATTCTATTTGATGGAACTTTTGCTCATGAAGTTCTGTAAACCCCTATTGTTGATCGTTGGCACATTAGTTGTTCACCCAAAGCTGGTAGATTAAAGTGTTGTTCTAATCAGCTRACATATTCCTAAGTTGTTTTGGTCAGCCGATTTTTGATGTGAACACATTCTCCGTAAATCCTTATCATATCGGTTGGATGAGGTAAGGATTGATGATGCTCGGACTTTTAACACCCCATTAACTGCCCATAGCTTCTATTATCACACTTATATTACATCTGTCAGATTTTAGCCAATTCACCCTAGCCCATCATATTACAATCTTGTGACTTGTAATTATTTGACAAAATTTCATCTTCTGGATGACAAAAATTACTCTTTTCAAGTTGTTTGAGTTTCATTTGGACTTCATTTCTTTTCACCTTCTTTGTTTAAAGAATCCCTCTTTTTTTTTTGTTTTCATTTTCTACCCGTGATCCCTCTACATTTCTGCATAGAGTTTTTCCTTACTCCTACTCTTTATCTAATCATCAATGGCATCTAATGCTAACAAATCAATTGGCTAAGCTCTAGATTCTTTCCCAACTCCAATAATGGGAGTTTAATTTGTTATAAAGCAAAATAAGGAGCATTTAAGCTCAAACATGCGTTGCTCCCAGTCATAATTGGTGGAAAGCTACTATCTTTTGTAAAACCCTAGGTTTTATCTCCATCTGAACTTTGGCTAATTGACCAAAGAAACTGCATTGCGAGCTAATCGTCTGCCTTTCTAGCCCAATGGCTAGCTATAGTTGCTAACCAAAATGATAGCCCTGGAATAAAATGGGGTATTTATTATGCTTTCACATGACTTCTTTCGACTTTCGGCTTGACAAGAACTTTTTGATGGCGTGATGGCCTTCTGGTTATCAGCTATAAGCGACTTTATTTCTCCTTTCGGTATGTTGTCTCCTACATTTTTTATATTTCAAACATTCTTGGTCAGCCTTCTATTGGTGTTAAACTCCTTAACTAGTTTAATACTAAGGGATTGATTTTCTCCATGACCGTCAATAAAAATATTACTTCCTACAGCAAATTTGTCGAGAAGAACATGAAAGATACTTCTGCTCTTACTAAAGGTGAACATGATGCCTTCTACTCTACTAGTTGTCCAAATACATTCTTTGTTCTGCTACATTTGGGGTTTGTATTTGATTATGTAGATTACTTGTGATTGCTGTTAAATGTCTTGGCCAAGGAGGATGATGCAAGCAATATGTCCGGCCTCTTCTGGGTTTTGCAACTACTATTGCACCAATATTTTTCTAATTTTGGTATCAGCCATTTGATAGCCCAAGTCCGGATGTCAATCCAGAGGCTACAAGCTATCAGTTAAGGGAGGTTCCATTAAACTCTACTTCAATRGAAGGGATCTTGACTTTATGAATTCACAAATGACAACTAATGAAATATACCTTTATTAGCTTAGGATGGATAGGCCAAATCGATAGAGAGAAATTTTGAATGGCTCTAACTTCCAGAGGGTGAAAGATGTTTAGGCCAACATGTTGACCCCAAGAGTCCTATTAAACAGTATGCATCCAATGACTAGGTATACAAAGACATCTACCAAGCCATATAATCCTAACTGCTTTACTCGGTAATTTGGCTTGGTGCAAGATATCCCTGCCGATCCAAATGATGGAATCCCTTTTGCTAGTTGTCCATCCTTGGAAGAATCTGAAGTTCAACCAAAAGTTTCTGCAGCCAAGAGAAAGTTTGACCATGACCCCTACTCATTTTTCATTGCAGCCTATGATTCCTTGTTCAATCTTATCATTGAAGAACTCTCTTTGCCTCTCTGTGTTGCCTTCTTGTCAGCTTCATCGGCTTCTGCCTCAGTGACTCCTTTTGTGGTCATTTTATCAGTACTCCAGTTCAACAAGTAAGGTTATCATTGGCTAAAGCTTTATCGGCCTCTCTCAGGCAATCCTCTAGGCTGAGGATTATGTTCGGTCTGCTTTCTCCAAGTATTCGATCAATATTTAGCTTCCTTCTCAGCTAGTCTTACCTTCTTTTCTTATGGCTGGGGTTATTGATCAGCTAATTGATGTTGATGAATTTCCTAAGAGCTTTTTAACAAGCTCTATTTCTATTGGCACTAGAAAATCGAAGCAGCTGAGATTGCCTATTGGATCATCAAGTGTTAAGGTATATATGCTTTTGTTTCTAGGGATTCTCCTCTATTTGTCCCAAATTCTTGATGATAATTTTGTTTTGTAGAACAGCAAGCTGAACAGTCCTCTAGCCYATATACCAGCCATCTCTCTAGTCCAGCTAACCATGATTGTCCAAAAACCAGCCTCAGGAGAGCTAGCTGAATAAAAAAAGACATGCTCAGCCGGTCTGGTTGTGCTTGAAGAAGAAAGGGAGGCATTTTTTCAGTCACCTATCTCTAGCACTGCTACTAGCATTACCTCCTTATTGACAGATATTTTAGAGTAGTAAATACCATTGGATGAGGAAGTTTAGAGCTACATAAAAAGAGCTCCTGACTTGATCACAAAATCTCACGGTGCCTCTCTATCACCAAAGTTGAAGAATTAATTATTGTAAATTTTCATGTTCCAGGATTACTTGGTTTGCCTTCACAGTTTGCTTTCATCATTAAATCTGCACAACTTRTGTCATTAAGCTAGAGAAATTGGCTTCAGCAAATTCTAGGAATGAGGCGTTTATCAATTGGCATGTTGAAGGACCCCAGCAGTTTAGAGGCTCTAAGGCAAAGCCTTCTTAGAGGATGAGATTAACAGCCTATTCACTAAGGTGGCAGCTGAGAAAAGAGGCCTAACCCTATCAAAGTTGAGAAGATTGTTCCTAAAACTCCTCAACACAATGGCATAGCAGAAAGAATGAATAGAACAATTGAAGAAATGATTCAGTTCATGCTTTCTCATGCTAAGCTATCTAAGTCTTTTTGAGGGGAGGTTATGAGCACAACTATTGATTTGATAAGCTTTTCTCCTCCAGATCCTCCTAAAGGAGCTATACCTGGAATAGAATGGAGAGGGAAAGATGTCACATATGATCACCTAAGAGTCTTTTCGGTGTAGAACATTTGTTCATATTCGTAAAGATGAGAGATCCAAGCTTGATACAAGGCAAAAAATGCATCTTTTTGGGGTATTTTCATGATGATTTTTAGGTACAAGATCCAATAAATAAAAAAATTATTAGAAGCAGAGATGTGGTGTTTCTTGAAGATCAGCAAGTTCGAGATTGTGATCAAATTCAGAAGCCAAAATCAATTTTTGAAATTCCTATTAGTCTTGGATCAATTTCTTCAACTTCATTGAAAGATAATCAGAGAAAAGCTGAAGAAGAAGATAATGGTGAAAATATTAACAATGATGTTCCTATAGTTGATAATGTTGAACAAACTAAACAAGCACCTCTACACCACCAGCTGAAGCTCTAGTGAGAAGGTCTACAAGAGAACATCAACCTTTTACAAAGTACTCTCCTAATGAATATGTGATGCTCATTGACGGGAGAGAACTAGAAACTTAACAACAAGTTGTTTTGCATGATCACAAAAATGAATAGGTTAAACTCATGAAAGGAGAGATGAGATTCTTGCTTGAAACCACACTTATGACTTGGTGAAGTTGCCTAAAGGAGAGAAAGCTCTCAAGAACAAATGGGTTTACAGATTGAAGACTGAAGGTAAAAGCTCAAAGGAAAGATACAGACCAAGATAGTTGTAAAAGGATTTGGTTTGAAAAAAGATCTTGACTATGAATAAATTTTTCTCCAGTAGTAAAAATATCTTCTATCAGAGTCATTCTTAGTTTGGCTACTTGCTTGAACTTGTAGATTGAACAGATTGATTTAAAACTACAYTTCTTCATAGTGATCTAGAAGAAGATATTTACATGGAGCAACTAGATGAATTTAAAGCCAAAGAAAAGAAGAATCTTGTAAGCTTAGAAAAAGCTTATATGGATTGAAGCAAGCACTAAGGCAGTGGTACAAAAAGGATGATTCATTTATGATGAGCCATAGCTACAATAAAGCTACATTTGATCACTGTATTGTTACAAAAAAATCATTCTTTTGCTATATGTTGAGATATGTTGATTATACGCCACGATACAAGAAAGATAGATAAACTAAAAGGAGAGCTAAGCAAGTCATTTGCTATGAAAGACTTTGAGTCAGCAAAATAAATACTTGGCATGACGATTTCTTGTGATAAAAGAATAGAAAATTGTGGTTGTCTCAGGAATCCTACATTGACAAGGTTCTTGAAAGATTTAACATGAATAGAGCTAAATACATTTGTTCTCCAATTGCAGGTCATTTTAAACTTACAAATAAGTAATGCCCTCGAAGTGAGAAAGACAAGAAGGAGATGATCAAATTTCCTTATGCTTTTGTTATTGGAAGCTTTATGTACACCATGCTCTGTACAAGGCCACATATTGCACATGCAATTAGAGTTGTTAACTGATTTCTCTCTAATCCCCAAAAAGAACATTGAATAGTAGTCAAATAGATATTATGATATCATAGAGGTACTTCCAGGATATGTCTATGCTTTCGTAATGGTGACCCTAAGTTACATGGGTTCACAGATGCAGATGTGGCAGGTGATGTAGATTCTAGGAATCTACTTCAAGGTTTTTGATGACATTTGCCGGGGGAGCAATTTCTTGGCAGTCCAAGTTAKAGAAGGTTGTTGCTCTATCAACCACTGAAGTTGAATATATAGCAGTGACTAAAGCTTGCAAGGAAGTGTTGTGGATGAAAAACTTTCTACAAGAATTAGACTTGCAACAAAATAAGTACATTGTATATTCTGATAGCTAGAGTGCTATTCACCTCTCTAAGAATTTCATGTTTCATTCAAGATCAAAGCACATTAGTGTTAGATACCACTGGATTTGTGATTTTCTTAAGATGAAAGAGCTGATTATTGAAAAAGTAAGTACACACCAGTAAGAATGGAGCTGACGTGATGACAAAGGCATTACCTGAGGAGAAACTTGATGCCTGTAGGTGCTAGTGAACCTGATGGAGTTCTCAATATGAAGTAAAGGGGAGATTTTTTAGGTCCATGCATATTGGGCTTGACAAATAATAAGGGCTTGAGCCCAAGTCAAAAGAAACAAAAAAAAAAAATAAAAGGAAAAGAAAAGGGGAGATAACAAAAGGGAGCATCTGATAGAGAGTAGGAACAAGGAGTGTGAGAAGAAATAAAAAAGAGAAGAAAAAGAGAAGAGAAAAAAGAGTAAGGGTTTAGGTCTTTTGCTAAGATGCTCATTGGTTAGATAAACATGTATTTAGCTCAAATTTCTTTTGGAGAATCCTTCTAACAAGTCCTACGAATTCAACGGGTTGGCTTTTCAAGTTGTTATCTTTTTGGGTGCTCTCTTATTACACTTATTTGTTGAGATATTTCCTTATGGTCTTGTGGAATCCATCTTCATAGATAATGAATATGTATTATTGAGCTGGAATATGTGTTTTTTTTAGCTCAGTTGTTGTGAGCCTCTAGTGATTCTAGAGAGAACCTATTAGAAATCTATAACTTGATTATGAGTTAGTGGATGTGTTRGAAGTTGACTAACGTGCCGTGGTTTTTTCCCATCTTGGATTTTCCAGGTAAAATTCCTATGTTTTGTTTTGTGTTTTATTTGTTGGTTCATAGCTTTCTGGTGCATCGATTGTAGACTTGGTTCATATTAATTGATAATTGGGAGATTTCATTTTAGACACACAAAAAGGAAAAATTTTATTCTAGGCTTTTTGTGATCTTTTTATTTTTCCCAACAATAGATTTCTCTCGTTGCTCAATAAGTTCCCTAAAATAAAAATGTGCCATGAGAAGTGTGAAAAAAAACTATGACATCCTTTACCTCGTGGTCTCAAAAGATTGCTTCCAGGCTCCAGTGATCTGAGATGCTAATTCTTCTACTAAATGCATTAACCAGGTGTATATGTTATATTATAGTGCTTAACTATCAATTCAGAGATGTTCTCACATCTCCCAATTCAAATTTAAGCACTATAAGTCACACTCATGCAAATTCAAAACCCTCCAAAATTGCATGATTTGTGTGCCTTAATAGTAATATCCTAGCTGGCCTACTTTTACTCCAGAAGCCAGCAATTGTCTGGATAAATCCATAACAATTGACAAGACAGGAACAAGATCTCCCTAAGAAGTACATTTGATCTCCTGCAGACATGATAGTATTCATGGCAAAGTTATTAGTGTCACTATAGTAATAGTGGGGTATAAGCCTAAGTAGTTGCAGCCACGAAAGTAGTCATATTGGAAAAGACATTTGTAAGGCAAAGTAAAAAATTTGTAAAAGTAGGGGCCTCATTATTGAAATCAATTGAATACTTCTTCTGTTCTTTAATAAGTTTCTAAAACAAATATCCCTTTGATCAATTGAATACTCTTTCATTGAAAATTGGTAGTCGTAGTATTTTTTTTTTTTTTTTGTTCTTAAAGAAATATTCCTTTGCACATTTCAATATAAAAAAATTAGGTACTGTTTATTTAATATAATATTGGCATTAAGCTATTTATATACCACTTGAAAGTTTGTAAAGATAATTAGGAGTATGTTAGTGAATATAATCCTCTTCTAAAATTAATTTGTCCGTTCCACTTGAGACACTTATAAAATAATAGAAGGAGTAATTCTCATGGAAATCATTCACATGTCATTTGTAAATACACTAGAAGTATCAGGATGCCTCATGAAGAAGGAAGCTCAATAAATTGTCATTGAGTAGCAATCAACACCAGTGGGATGGATAAAGATTACTCAATAAATCCTACTTTTATTTTTTACTCTGTCTCAAAATTTAAGTCTATTTCTATGTTGAAGAGTAGTTAAATTATAATTTTCCAATATGCCATCAATAATGATGCATCATCATCGCGTAAATAATTTTGCTAACTACTGCCTCCATTTTGATTTACATATCACAAAAAGGTTATGCACGCACCATTGATGACTATCATGAGCCTTGATTTGGCTGCCTCAGGTTGGAGCCTTGTGACATTGAACAACCCGTGCACCGCTAACGATGATCATGAGCCATCGTACTGGTATATGGCAGCCCTATTGCCTGAGCATAGGGTCATTTTGGTTAGCCAGAGCTACAGTGGCTATYCGGTGTCCMCCACCATGGAGTGGTTTTCTTCAAAAATTTCTCTTGTTGTTTTTGTTGCAGCATAAATGGTTGGTCCTGATTTGAGTGTAGACCAGCTTGAGGCTAAAATCAAAATTTATCATCAAAATTCAACAAAGAAATATTCTTTAATAATTTGCTCCGACGATCATGTAGACTTTTTCCAATTTGCAACAGCATTTTGTAAGATCAAGCAGACATTATTCTTGACCACTCTTGGGAAAAAGTGATGTGCAAATCCTCTTTTGTCGTGCCTATTATATTCAATTTAGAAGCATAGTTTCTGGACATTATAAAGGAAATAGTATCAGAATGTATAAGAAAATGTTTATTCTGAGCCTCCCATAACGATGCATTTCTTAAACAAATCTACCTATGGTATTAAGTGTGTTAACAGAAACTGAACAAGTAATAATAAAAAGCAAATCATAGGGATATTCTTCTTGAATTAGATCATCTTAGCCCAAGGTATAGTGTCAATTTAGGAAGGCAACCTTAGGCAAGGTAGAATATCAAAATTGCCTTCCTAAGTCTTCCTGTCCTAATGGATCACGCCAAAATGAAAAAGATCCTCCACTACAAACAACAACCCAAACTCATTCACTTCCATATTATTTTGATTTTTCAACTAAAATTTATGTAATACACTTTAGACAGAAACTCAGTCTTAATGAATATATATCTCCTACTCCCACCTTTAATGAAAATTATTAATGAAATACTATCTCAACAAATTATCACATTTCTTCTCTGTATTTTAATAAAAAATCATATGCTACGTTGTTATATTTTTTCAAATGCTATCATAGGTCTATATTAATTGAAAGTCAGTACTAGGTTCAGATTTCATAGAAGACAGTGAATTCAAAGGTGATGCTCGTGGAGGCATAGATATCCCTGCTGGACAAAAATTTATGCCACTGAAAATGTTATCATTTATCACCYCCAGAGGTAAAATACATTTTGACTTTCAACATGTGCCAAAAATAGAAACAAAAAGAAAGTTTAATTCAAGGTTTTGCTAATCGCAGTTCAAAGGTTGTGGTTAAGCATTAATAAGACATTGATAAGGTATTKATTGAGTTTGTTGTTGTCTTTCAAGAGAACGCAATAAAGAGAAATATTGATAATTCAACTAATAGAATTATTAAATGCTTATTAATTGTCACTAAATTATTTTTTTCCAATTTTATTTAAATAAGTATTAATTTCTCAATCATTACTTTCCCTTTCATCATTTTTGTCAATCATTATTTCTTTTTATTTAAATAAGTATTAATTTCTCAACCATTATTTTTCATTTTAATTTTGATTATTATTTATTTAAACCATGACAGTAAGAATTTTTATTCTACGGGACCCAGTTACCAGCCTTATCACATTGTATGCATTTATGACTTACAACTGCACGTTATGAAACTTATCAAATAAGTTAGCTGGCATGGCTATAGGATTCGGTCACCCCTAGGTTAACCTCCTAAACAAGGGTACAAGCGTCCAAAATTTACGATGCAATACCATATGGAGCAACCATCCACCCAATATGGTCTCGATCCACCACAGATATGTCCTAGGATTGTTTGCTATTTGGCATGCAACACTGTCATCCAGGTAGAGCAAGAAGTCCTCACACTGAGGACTAGCCAAGTGCATACTTTTCTCATTGGACTAGTACTTTAAGTCTCCAACTGGTACTCAATCATCACAATACGTAGCCCAATTCTGTACCAATAACAATGCTCGACGCATGATAGAATTCACGAAATCTTGAAAATCCATGATCGATACAGTGTCAGTCTGAAAATAGTCTATCGATGCCAATATCTAAGATTTCATGTCATTCGAGTAAAACAAATCTTCATTTGAATAAAAGAGTTCACGTGATAAAACATGTAAATAAAATCCATGATGCATAAAGGCATTTTAGAAATAGCAAGTACAGTAGTTTTCTAAAAGAGTTGAAGGCTATTCATTCCAAAGAATTGGAAAATATCTTTCTAGATTACGATGTAGAAAACCAGACACTTTAGGGGGTTTAAATTAGATATAATAATTTAAAACATATTTCTAGAGTATGATATAATAATTTGAGTGGAAATTAGATATAAAATAAAAGCCACAATCACATATCCAGAATCAATATTCAAATTCTTAATTCCATAACCATAAGAGTTTCCTAAATTCAAAATAGCTTCTCAAATTAATATACATGCCTTTTCAAAATACCATATAGTTATCTCATAAAATACTTTTATGAATTCATTTGATAAGTAAGCAATGCATACTCTAAATAAAACAGCTTAAAAGAATACCAAAATTATCCTACAAAAATCATAATAGAAAACGTTTCGTGCAATGTATTCATGAGACAACTTTCGAAACTCACAAAATGACATTTGTGAAAAAATAGTTTATAGAGAACTCACCTAAATAAATCACTCAAAGATGTGAAGCTGCTAATTCTCAGAGTCGGGGCCTAGACACACAAGTAAATACAGCTCAATTGTAACATAGATGAGGTTAAGATTGCTAGATGCCTCTTCGTCTAACAAGAAGTCTGTAATCCTAATGAATCCAATATAGAGGGTTTGGATCTGTAATAGGTGATAAGTAGTCCTAGAATTCAGGGAATTTACTCATATAATTATTTATGCTTCTCAAAGTTGTATCAAGTCATAAAATGTCAATGAAGATCTATTAGAGTCCATTCTTCCTAGGACTGGCACGATAGAGGGAAACGATCATAACTTAGGTTCTAGATCGAGTTGCTTAGCAAACTATGTTGGSAAATAATTCCATGACACATATCTTTCTATCAATATARACAGCTCCCAATTCTAGGTCACAGTCTGAATGCAAAAAGGCAAAAATAGTAGCAAATAGGGCATACCGACTAAATTTCACAATGTTAGGCGTGTAGCTTATATTTTGAGTTCTGCTATGATTATCCCCATGATTTAAGTCTCATTGTACTCGTATAACATCATAGAATTTATATATGTAATTCAAATTAGCGAGAACCAGATTTTGATGGAACAATAGGGTACAACAAATTAAGGCTTAAACTAGCAGTTGCAGAGATTTAATAATAACTTAAGTTCTAGAAAACTATTTCTAGTGAAACTAGGCTCGGATTATTTCTTTAACACCAGCTTTCTACCTGTGTATCACGTTAACCATTTTAGTACACCATCAAATCAAAAATATCTTAGAACAGTAGGGTAATTAACATTTAGGTGAAGCTGGCAATCTATATTGTTTTGCCCATATCTCAAGTTTTATGTAAGCTTTCCAATTGAAGTCTGGTTTTAATCCTAAGAATCAGAGATTTGTAGCCACCATGATGATGATACTTAACAAAAATCCATATTCCTAGTTCATGCCTTAAAACCAAAACTCGCAGACAACAAGATAAATTTCAATTACTAGTATGCATTTGGTCATTTTTCGCACATTTCAAGTAATCTCTTCAAACAAAACACCCATTCAATTCATAACCAATGAACAACCATAATCTTTCAATAATATAGACATGATTTACACCAAAATCAGTTGGCATATTGCAAGAAAAATCACCAAAACTGAGAAACTAAAATTTATTCCTACTATTACAATCGGCTAGTCTAAATCAACACATATAGCATATTAAATTAATTTGCTACATGAATGGTTCTTTATAACAACAAATAACTAGTAATCATGAATTCTTAGAACTAGGAGTTAACCTAAGAAAGGAAGGGAGGGCAGTAGACTTCTTGAAAACATATTTTAAATTATGAGAAGGTTTTAGGAACTTACCTATGTAGAATTCAACCATTAGTAGAGAGTTTGTGGTCCTTCTCTTGAGTAAATGAAAATGAAAGAAGAGATGTTGGCTGTCCTTGAATCGTGTAGGAGAAACAAAATAGAAATAAGGTGACCAAAGGAAAATAAGGTATGCTATTGTGAGAAAAAAAAGGTGGAAGAAACTTACCAAATTCTCACTAACTTGAGAGAGGGAGTTGCCTGGTTGGAAAGGAAATGGAAGGTAGAGTAGAGAGCTCGTAAGAGAGGGAGAGAGAGAGAGATCGGTGTGTCTTAAAGTGTAAGAGAGCAACAGTCGACTAGGAGAGAAGAAAGAAGAAGGAAAATAAAGAAACCTTGTAGAGGAATTGTGAGGGGAGTGTAAAGAATACAAGGGAAGGCTCAAGATTCTTAATTAATAAGTCTTAGGTGGATTCTTCTAGGGGAAGAAAACTGAGTTGGAAGAGAGAAAGAGTAAGCAAGAGTAGGACAAAAATGCATGCAATAAAAAGAGTTAAGGATTTGGGTAGCTAAGAAGAAAAAGAAAGAAAGACAAAAGGAAATAAAAATAAGACAAAGAAGCATGCATTAGAATTTTTATTGGTCAGTTTGAAAGGTACTCGTTGCATTCATGCAAGGTGGTACAAATTTTGTCCTATTGATCAGATGGGAATAAGAAATAGAAAAATTTGGATTTGGATTCTGGACTGAATTTTGGACTTTATTGAGGAAAATGCTCGGATTCATTCTAATTGAAATGAACTAAACTATACTTCGAACTTAACCTAATTAATACGACACTAAGTGCACAATAAAATGATCTATGACTTGTATTTATTGTATAAATTACTTAACAAAATGAACAAACAATATGTTATTCTAGTTTTGAAAATCTCTAGTTCTCGATTTATCTTGTGGTCATGATAATAGAGAGAGAGAGAGAGAGAGAGGGGGGGGAAAGAGGGAAGGCTGGCGTCAGTGAGGGCAAAGGGAGGAGGCGGCGGCGTGGAGGGAGTTATTTTTTTATGTTTAAGGAAGAAGATGAATAATCATCTTCTTCAGGTTATAAATATATATATTTATTATTATTATTTTTTTTTTGAAAACTTACTTAACCCTGACTAAAATTCTTCATAGATCATTTTTATTCCTTAACTAACTAAGCCCAACTAAATTAAGATCTATTAGTTTTCTTCTAGCCGAAAACTGAACTTTAAATTCGATTTTAGATTTAGATAAGAAGAGAACAGACTCAAACGGGTTAAGCCTAAATCAATTTACTAAATATTTATAATTAAATTAAACTAATAAAATCTCTCATTTAAATAGATATACTCACATAATAATGCATAAATAAATAACCAGTTARAGAAATAATAATTTATTTCTAATTGGCACATCGAAGGTTATGACCTCCAAGTCCTTCCGCTGCAAAATAATCAAATCACTAAAAATTATGAATATAATTGATTGCAATATAAATTAATATAATTATATAAAGTTCATAAAAATGAAAAATAAAATATTGGGTATTACAATTACCATCATCGAGCAAGAGAAAATAGATAATCTTAAGGATTGCAAGAAAGAACTTGAAGAAGTTTGAGCACTATCTTTTTGGACAAGCAAATGTGTAGCTGTTCTTTTCGTGAGGAATCTATTTAACCACTCGAGCTTGCACGTACTACCCTCTTATTATCCAGGTCAATACCAAAATAAATCATTTACCCTATAGGAAGACATTCAAAATGCATGAAAAAGCAACAACTAATGTTGCTACGAAGATTAAACTATGTTGGATATAGAAGAACATGTACATGTCTCGAAACGATAGCAGTGCAACCATGGATATACATGTATAATTTAGAAATGTATGAAATAGATGGTATGCTTTTATGATTCAAAAATGTATGAGAAGGTAGTTATGAAAGCACAACTATGGGAGCATGACCATAAGTGTAAAATATGTATGTGCATAGTGTTGTTTATTCTGTTTTGATATGTTGAAGTGAAACTTCAGATTAAGAAGATAGGAAGAAATAACAGAAGAAAGGATGCATGTTGAGACAAAATGTGCAATTTAAAAAAATTATCTAATGATATGCATACATTTAAATAGATGATTAAAGGAAGTGACTTAGGAAACTAGGTAGAAATATGTACGAAAGTTATGATGATTTATGTTGTTATACGCATGACAATTATGATAACTTATGTTCTTGAACAGACCTATGGATATATATATATATATATATCTCTGATTTGTGGTTTGACAACCTTAAAAGAAGTGGTGCATATATGATGAGAAATGGAGGTAAAGTAGACAAGTAGTAAACAGAAGTATGCTACCAAAATATAGATTACGCAAGAATGTGTTGATTTGATGATTTTAGAAATTAATTAGAAGTTAAAAATAGGAAGCTTTGATTTGGTAGTTATCTCAACATCTTAGAAGTGTAATGGGCCTAATTCACTTGAAATGGATCAATTTTGAATGAGATTCAGCCTGTTCATGGAATCCTATCAAGAATGACCAAAATTTTAGAAAAAGTATTATCATACCCATTTTATGACCTTAATATTGCATAAATTGGATTTATACATATGTGGACATAATCCTCTAGATCTTATAATTCTAAAACACTAAAAATGATTAACAATCGCATTCTAGAACTAGAGATATGACCTTATCATTATAGTTGTGTCAATCTGAGCATATACAATTGGACACTCACATATCCTCCAACTTCTAACACTTTTGGGTAATTCAAATGATCATAACACACCCATTGATGCATATATATGGACTAACATAGGACATTAGGAATGTATGGAAATTGAATTAGCAAGAAACTACTAATTAGAACTCAAGATATAAATAAAACACTGACCACAGCCAGGTTTAATCATAACAAACTTATACTGACTAAATTTTCCATAAAAATGAATAATTCGTAAACAAGAAATGAGATAATTTTGTATAAGTAGAAATTTTTATATCTTAGGATTAATTAAAGCTTAATTTCACTTAAATCGGATTTATATAACTTAAGATATAGCTAAAACAATAAAAGCACTATCAAATGTATTAAACTCTACTTTATTCGACTATCCTTTAGGATGTTTGGAAGAATCTGAAAAATTACTCTAACCCCTTAAATTAAAATAATGTGGCCTACCAAATTTCTTAAACAATTAGGATCATTTTTCGATTAATTTCACCAGATTTAGATATATATATATATATACACACACAAATCAAGATATGACTATTTTTTCGAATCTGAGTAATATACGGTTTAGGTATAACAAATTATCCTAAGACTTGAACTATAAATATAGGGCTACATTAGAACTATTTCGTGACTTGTTTAGGACACAAAAATCAAGAGATTTAGCCAGTTAAAAATGCTATTGCGATAAGGTGAGTTCCTTTTGTCTTTCAAAACTCCAAATACGTGTAGATTTTACTTCGTACTCTATATAACTTTTTTCAATTATTTTCATGTGAGTGTATTTGTTTTTAAAACTCCCCAAAAGTGCATATTTTTATTTGAGTGTACTCTAGATATATTTTTTCAGGATTCTCGTACGCTTGAATATGAGTTCCTTTTGTTTTTTAGAATTTTAAATATGCGTGACTATGTGCTACTCTACAAATGTGTATTAAATATCTTCCAATGCATTACAGTAAATTCAATTCTTTTTTGAGCTTCTCAAAATACGCATTCTATCTAGGTATGCTTCTAAGAATTTCTATAGGCTCGTTTTTCCCTTTTACAATTTTCTCAGAAATTATTTCAAGTCTTGATTTTACTAAACTAAACAAAAGAAGTGACTTTGAATATTCTTAAAATGACACGACACCTATTCTTCAATACTCCTGATACGCGAGAAACTTCATGAAAATTATTTGAGCATGATCTTGCATGATTTTGGTGATAATAAGAAAGATTACTCTGTCTGAAATCTCGTGTGACTAGTTGGGCAGGCAAAGTACTATGTTTGGCTAGTCTATCAGAACAAGTACCTCTTTAACCGTTGGGTATCAGTTCATGAGATAACTATATGGCCTATCAGATGGTTATATGTGTGGCAAACTAGGAATGTGTTACGTAGACGATTGTGTATCATGTACCCATCGTGTACTTGATGGATGCTCARATCCTTGGTTAAGAGGTTGACTTAGGGCGAATGATCTGTATTATCCTGCTAATGGGTATTCTTGCTTGACCATCATATAAGGTTGAAAGTTACGTGCGCAATACAAGGATATAAGGCTGGCAAAACTGATCCAGGAGAAAATGTCTCCAACGGTTATCTCGCACATCTCATGTTTTACAAATGGAAAAAACCTATCACTATACGATTTTATACGCGCTTTTCTTATCTTTTCATGCTTTACATATAAACTTGTCCTGCTTTCTAGAAAATGCTTTGGAACAGCTTTTAGTTCACATATATATACACGTGACATGTTATATCTTACTTTATATAACTTGATCTTTACTACTCTATTGAGCTTCTATTAGATTTTGAATACACTTGCACACCACACACATGGAACTCAGTGGGCCTTGCTCATTAGTTTATTTGTTCATGCTTTAGTGATAGATAATTAAGTATAAGTTGCGGGGATGGATTAGAAATGTCAGGAACCAGGATTAATAAATTTGGCTCTTAGTCGTTGCTTCTTTTCTTGAACTAGCTTTGGTTTGGATTGGGTTGTAATCCAACATTACATATTATATCTTCACTAGATAGCTGTGTATTAAATTCATGAGCTTGATTGCTACGAAGCAGGCGGTGCCCATACTGCCCTAGTGGAACCTYGGGGAGGGCGGGTCATCACAATTGTTATTAGAGCCTATGTTTCGTATTTACTAGGGACTTGTGGTCATTGTTGAGCTTACTAAGTATTTGGAGCTAAGTTGTGCTAATCTCAATGGGATGTCTAGATCACTAAAAGCTAGGATTGCAGAATTAGAGAGTCGGGATGCATTTTTACATTTTAAGGTGGAAATGTTAGAAAGTCACAACACCCAATTGCAAAATAAAGCTCTTTTTCAAGGGAAATGCCTGGATGAAGCCAACAAAAGGACTATGGATGTTGAACACGACTGCTTAAGCTACAAGCAAGATTGCAGTAGCTAGAAGGATTGAACGAGAAGGTRGACAGTCGAATTCCACACTGCCAGTTAACGAACAAATCGAAGCTTCTCGATGCCCTAAAACATCTCGTTATTGGGGACCTCTAATCGATGCCTCCCTATAGAGCTGACCTTGGCTCCAGCCTGAAGCTTCACCATCACGACACCAACCATCTTAACTAACACCTCTCCCTCTCCATGGAGTCCTAAATGCCATTAGAAGCCATTAGGAAATGGACTATTGTTTGCTTAAAGCATATCTCACTTTGTTATATTTCATGCCGCACTAGTATGGTATTGAGGTGCTTTGATGTTTTGATGTATTTTGAAATATTTTGTGACCCCGTATGGATATAGTTATCTGAATTTCTATTATTGGTTATTTTTTGTTATCTTTTCTCATATACCTTTCTTTATGAACTATTACAAATAACTAACCATAGTAACATGATGTACGAGGAAGAAACTAGAAACTATTTGTTTAAAATGCCAGAATGGTTTGTTACCTTCTTGTAAGATGAGTGATACAGTCAGGACATTGGAAGCCCAGGTACAAGAACTTAAGCAAAAAATTAGCCTATTAATTKCACAAGGTGGACTTGATGGATTGCCAAATTTTACAGCCACAACAAGACCGTGCATGGTATGAATTATGGCTATCAGAGGCCAATAGGGAAGTAGGGATATTGGAAAGGACCTATCATCCTCTAAAGAAGAAAATGAAGAGATGCGAGTTGAGCTTAGGAAGTGCAAGGCTATTGCCCCCAAGGTCGGGGTAGCTAGCATGCCTTAGCCTAGCGATACTCCTCAACCAACCATAGCTCCTGAGAATAGCCTGGGCTTAGTCACTAGGTCAAGCTTAGCAGGTAGAGTTACAGCTTATATCTAAGAGCTATCCTTGTCTATTTGGATTTTTATTTGTATTATACGTGTTTAAGAACTATGCTTTGCTTTTACTGCTTTTATTTATGGAAGTGAATTTTATGGGATAAGTGTTATTAGAAGGAAGTCCAGATGTCAAATATAGCAATCTTTCTTGAACCATAGATACCCTTAAAAGTACTCATTTAGTTAAAAATAGGGTTGAATAGAATTATGGAATGAAATAAATTTCAAGTACAAAATTTTCTTTTAGAGGGAAAAATTATAAGACCTACCCCTTGATACACTTTAGAGAATAATGGCAAGATAAAACAACAAATGTTTTGTTAAGTATTCTATGTTTTTTCTAAATAAACCATCTCTAACATTTAATCTTATTTTATCTTCTAGCTTTAAAGAAACCAAAAATAATTTCACCCATGATTTATATCTATTTGAAGGACTAAAGAAACCTTAAGAATATAAGGACAAAATTATTTCACAATCTAGTCCAATCTCTATGATCCATGGTATATCATATTGGAAATTTAACTATTACAAACTTCAAACTTCAAACTAAGTTTCCTAAATACAATTCTTATTTTAGTCTTTATATTATACACGTTACATGGTCATATCTTGCTTTATATAACTCGATCTTTATTACTAAATTGAGATGTATCATGGTTTTGAATACACTTTTGTGCACACCTCGCACACGGAACTTATAGGACCTTTATTCATTACTTTCTTTGTTCACATTTTAGTCATAGATAATTAAGTATAAGCTGCAAGGAAGGATCAGAAATATTAGGAATATGGGACTTGAATAAATTTGAATCTTAGCTTTTTTCTTTTCCTATACTAGTTTTGGTTTGATTTGGGTTGTAATCCAACATTACATATTATATCTTCACTAGATAGGTCTGTATTAATTCATGTGCTTTTATATATGCTTGTACTATGACTATTGGGAGGTAGGTGGCGCCCGTATAGATCTAGTGAAACCTAGGAAAGGACATGTCGTCACATAAATAGAGGATTTTGATTCATACAATGATGAAAATAGCAATTAATGTATCATTTTCTCTCTAAACTTCTTTAGCACGAGACTCTACTCSATGTAAAGTACGAGCATATGATGTCTATCATGAGATTTCTATCGAGCTTCTGATTGATCACGAGTCTTGATCACAATCAAACTTCAATCTTCTAATTGAATGCGAGTCTCTACTACTTTTGGAAAAACATATGATTAAGCTTGAGTCTCTAATACTTTTGGTAAAACTTCTAATTCTGGTTCGCTTGATTCTGACAAAAAAGCTTGAGCTTTTTGTGCTAAATGTGACCATGTGAACATAAGATCTCTTTATGCTATGAATCTATGCTTTATTCTTCATTGCACAAGAAAACTCTACAATTTACGAATTTAGTTAACTACAATCAATATATAGGACTTGTCTCATGCCTTACCTACTTAAAGAGGTTTTTCTTCTTTTATTGACGTTTAGGTTCAAACCCCCAACATATATTTTCATTGTGATGTTGTGGGCTACGCTATGTGAGAATGCCTTTTGATTTCTATCATATCCTCTTTTTCCAAGTGCATCCATTGCATTCTTCAAGTATAGAGATGCAAGTGCATATGAGTATTATTCCCTCTTATATTATATATGATGGTTTCGTCCTTTATGAGGGTCCTTGATCAAGGTTATATATTTATGTTATTTTAATTGTGTTTGAATCTTGTATAAGTATTTGTTGATTATTATGATGATTAAATCATATATATGTAATTTACTTATAGAAGATGTTACTTTATTGTCAATATAATGCTTTTCTTTTACTGCACTTTTTTATTCAGTTTTTGTTTATAAATAGCTTATTTATTTTATTTGTGAGATGATTATCAAATTTTTGGATTTTGACCCTCAAGTTTAAAATGGTAAATTAGTACACTTCATGTTTCAAAAAATATCATTACTTGAAATTCTGTTAAAAAAAGAGTGAAACCCTAACAGAAGAAGGAAACTTTAGTCATTTTATTAAAAAGCTCCAACCCTAATTATTCAAAAAAATTGAATTTAATTTATAATTGACTAACAAAAAAGTTAACCCTAAAAAATAATAGATGAATTAAATAAAATTAACCCCAACACTAGGTCAAACCCTAATCATCTTCATCTTCTCCCTCCTTCCCTCAACCCACGCTGCCGCCGTTTTGTCCACCTACCTCCTTTTTCTCCTCCTTCATCTTTTCCTCTTTCTCTTCCTCTTCCTCTTTTCCTCTCTTCCTCTCTTCTTCTCTTTCTCTTTCTGTTCCTTTTCATTCTTCGTCCCTTGGTAAAATTGATTGGATTTGCTTGCAGAAATTTATGAGAATATTTTAAATMGTGTTTGATTCTTGTGGCTTATTCAACTTATCTACATAGATTGATTGGAATTGTGTTTATGTAATGAAATGGTTGATTAATTACAGTAGAGGAGAGATAGGAAAGCATAAGAGAGGAGAAATGGGGAGTAGATTTGAAGATATAGCGGRACTACCAGATCTAAAGCTGTTGTGGTGATGGTGGAAACATCTGAATTGCAACATATTTTATGGTACCATTTTGGTTGTCATGACAAGAGGAAGAGAGAATGAGAGAAAGAAGAAGAAGAATAAGAGGGGTGGTGGCTTATTATGATAGTTGTGGCAGTGCTGTTATGGGTTAAGCYATTTYCGAGAGGAGTAAAAATATAGGTTAAGGTTATGGTTAGGGTGTGGGTTAGGGTTAGGATTTGGTTTTGGGTTCGGAATTGGGATTGGATTATATTTTGGGTTAGGAATTAGGTTTCCGTTAGGGTTAGAATTTGGGTTGGATTAGGATTTTTTGGAAAATGATTAAAATACCCTCCTACCGTTAGGGCATAATGGGAAAATTTAATGGAAAGTCAAATGTTGATGCTTCTTGAAATTTTAAGGGTATTGACTTACCGATTTAAACTTGAGGGTCAAAACTCGAAATTTTGATAATCTTGATGGTCAAACGGTATAGTTTATTCTTTTGTTTATTATTATCCACAATATATAGTATCAATTTTCTTGAAGAATATTAGATTATTCATGCTACTGAAATAGTAATAGTATTAATTAACACTATCTTCTCTTCAAGAACATGATATTATATCTGTGAAGAATATTAAACTATTGCTCTAAATTAATGTTATATGCTCTTAAAGAGTATATTACAATTTAAATGTTCTTGAATGATATTGAATTATTACTCTAAATTAATATTATATACTCTTTAAAGGTATATRACATACTAAATATTTTTGAACAATATTGAATAATTCAATCAAGGAAAAATGGAAAGTAGCGGCAAATTTTCATGATCTTAATGGTCCATATGACATGACTCAATTGTACATCTCCAATATTTATATTGACCCAACATGCAATATTTACCATTTAATTAGAAGTGGTTGCTAGAAAATGAAGATTAGTTCCCCTTCAAGTATTCTTCGATTTTCTTAAGTTAAATTTTACAAAAACGTTCTTTTCAAATTTACTTTTATATAGTTTGAACTACTTTCATTAGTTGATTGAGCTGTATTTCAATCTTAATGATTATGTATAAGTTTTTAAATTACTTTCTGTTACAATATGTTCGTAGAATCCTAAGAGATTGTTGAAGCATTTGCCCATTAATATTGCAAGAATCTGCACTGTACTCAAACATGAGGAGCATTTACCTTAAGTGAAGATGAGAAAATACTATAATTGGTATTTTAAAATCGAATGAAGGTTTCAAGAGAAATATCATGTTTTGCCCTAGAAAGGAACAATTTATTATAGATACATGCATTATTTGCCATAAAGATCCAAAACAATTTATTAAGTTGTAAAGATATCCACCAAAATAGGTATCATGTTGATACCACGCAAAAAAGTGATTCAAAATAGTTATGTATCACCATTATAATATTAGGAATTTATATTGGAGAAACTGGTGTCTCTTTCCTCAGGGTTGTATTATGCCAAGATTAATGCACTTGGAGTATATCATCTAGTAAATCAGATGTTTATTTATGATTCAGTCATTTTTATTATTTGGCATAATAGATTGAGTCATACTGTATCTTTAATAATGCGAAAAATAATTGAGAATTTCCATAGTCACCTATTTAGAAATCAAAAAGTCTTGAACTCAAATGAATTCCTCTGTATTACTTGTTCACAAGGAAAATTGATTATTAGACCATCACTAGCAAAATGTGGGACTGAGAGTCCTGCAGTTCTGGAACAGATTTATGGTGGCATATGTGAAAATCATTTATCCATGATATATGATCAATGTAAATATTTTATGATCTTAATTGACGCATCAATCTGACAATCACATGTAAGTTTATTATAAACTTGCAACCTAAAGTTTGTGAAATTTACTTGCTTAGGTAATTAAATCATGAGCATAGTTTTAAACCATCCAATTAAAACATCTATCCGGATAATGTTGTGTATATTCATTTCATACTTTGATGATTATTGCATATGAATAATTAGAAGTACTAATAAACATCCTATAGGTTAGGTTTATATGAAATGGTTTAATTGAATATTTTATTAAATTGTTACAATAATTGCTAAACCATTGTTAATGAGAACAAACTCCCTACATATGCTCCAGTACATGCTATGTTACATGCAACAACACTAGCATGTACATGGACAATCGGTTATCGTAAAATTTTCTCATTTGCAATTGGATTTTGTTTATGAGCTAGTTAACTATAAATTTAAAAGGTTATTTACTTTCAAAAGTTTTTACTGATCCAACAAGAATTATTAATTCACATTTATAAGAAATAATTGTTCCCATCCAGATGGAAGTCCCAACCCAGTGTTAATATACTAGCTAATACTTATAAACTACACTAGAAGAGTGGTAGTGATTCTAAGACATGATAGAAGCATGGTAGTGATTCTAAAGCACATCAAAAGAATGATATACCTCTTGATTCTACAACATGACCTACCTCAAAGATGATATGGAGGATATTAAATCAAAATCAATCGAAAATATCTATGATTGATGAAAATGGAGAAATGTAATGGAATCATAACTGAACTTACTTTCAAAAGGTTCTTGGACTTGTAGGCCTAAGCCCACAAGGTGTAAAACAAATTGACTATAAATGGGCTTTTATGCAAAAAGAAATAAAAAATAATGAAATAATGAGATATAAAGCTCAACTAAGGCTCACAAAGAATAAGGTAATTTTTACGTTAAAAGATCTTGTAAGCTTAGAGACACATTAAAACCATTATATGCTTTTGATAGATATAGTAAATGCTTATTTATATTGATCTCTAGACAYTGAGATGTACATGTAAATTCTAAACYATTTAATACTATTAAAATATTTTCTTGAAAAAATCATTCCATCCAATTGCAAAAATTCTTGTATGGATTTAAAAACAATCTGGACATATGTGATACAATTATCTTAGAAAATATGTTAAATGAAGGATATAAAAATGACAAACTCGACCCTTGTGTTGTCATAAGAAAATAAATATTGGAATTGCAGTTTATGTTAATGATTTCAATTAAAATTGGACACTTGAAGAGCTCAATAGAGCTATTGATCATTCGAAAAATGAATTTGAGATACAAGTGATATAGATCATTTAGCCCACTGAATATGAAGAAAAGATTCTTAGGCCTTGTTTGATAATATTGAAGTTCGAAGTCTATATTTGAAGTCTGAAAAGTAATTTAATTTATAATTAATGAAGATTTACTTTGTAACGCCTAAATCTGAATATTGAATTTGGTGATCTGATATGCAATATTTTAATATGTTAAGTTAAAAAATTATGACTAAGTATTTATCGAAGGAATTAAAAAGTATTTAACGCATTAAAAAATTGCAAAATTAGATTGTTAAACCATCTTAATTTAGCAATGTTGCAATCAAGTCCTTCGAATGACCAAATTGGAAAATTTGGCAATTTGGAGAGCTATATAAAACTTCGGCAGAAATATCTTGGCAAAACAAAAATTTGCATAGTTTCAAAATTTTGAAACAAAAACTTAGGTTCTTAGTTGTTGAAAGTAGCTTCACCTAAAGTGAACAATTGGGATATTCAAATTGAATAAAATGAAACTTTCATTTTTTCTTGTTTTTGATATTTTGAAAATCAAAATCTTTGCTACCAACAATACATTTTGTGTGCCGTAAAGGAGATTTATATTTCCGTAACATCGACTATGAATTCATTATCTTCATTATAATCTGGTCAAAAAGTCTAGGAGTCTATGACAACAATGTTGATAAACAAGAAACTAACGAAGAATAATGCTAGAAAAACTATGCTTGGCACGAGGTTATAAGAGAAAACGAACTTCAATTTACAAAAAAGAGAAAAGAGAAAAGAATAATTCGTTATCAACCAAAGCGAACGATGCTTAAACATACCTTTTCCTCAAGCAAGTCTGCACTCAGATAACAGTGACTTTTTGCCCTTCTACTTCCAACATCGACTTCACCTTGTACCAGTTCAATGCTACATGACCCCCACCCTAACCAAGACTAAGTGCTTAGAGGAGGAAGCATTCTGCTTTTGTCATAGATATTGATTTTTCTAAATTCTTTTGTTTGTCAACTCATTTATAGACAAATCCAGACCCCATGTTTCTCTATTTGAGACATTTCACTAATTGTTCACTCTTTTTCACAAAAACAAAATTTTAGTGCATATTTTCAAGTATTAGGACAATGCCAAGATGATAAGTCTAAAAATACCTTATTCACACTTCCAAAGAATGCAACGAGTGGCTAACGAGAATGTCTTATCTGAAAATGACTAGACACCGCACTTGCATGAAAATGCATAATTCTAATGTTAGCCCCACCAACATTGTTCTAAATATTTTTAATCATGTGTGATGTATATTAACTTTTATTGTGAATATGACTGGTAGGACATATTGCGGAATGAGAACATTAGTCAAATGATGAGWAGATCTTCAATTTATTTGAAGAAAATCCAAATAGAAGGGTTTTTCGAACCATCATTGGACGGATGTCATACTCAACTCATGCCTGCTTTGAATGGGCAAAACTTTTGGATATTTTGCATGGGCAAAACTTTTGGATATTTTGCATTTGAAGTGAAGTTTGGACCCTATATATCATAGATTTCAAACTCTACCTAACCAAGTTTCGAACAATCAAGGTATATGAGATCTTGAGTCCGATGATTAGTTCAAAATCTAATTCTCAGCCCTTCAGACTGCTAAGGTATATGAGATCCCGAGTCCGAGAATTAGTTTGAACACTGACTCTTAGCTTTTCAAATGGTCGAAATCCTGTCCTACTGAGTCCATATGTCCACTAAGGGATTTCAAACTATTGTATATTGTACATAGGACATCCGAAATAATAGGGGTATATGTCTGAAGTGTAAGACACTTAGGAAACATAAAGCTGATATTTTAAAGGTACTAAATAAATGTATAAGGCTAATTTTCAAGGTCCAAAAAAATATTTCACAATCAAAACACTTAGTAGGACATATATTGAAGTATGTCAGGATTAAACACCTTTAAATATGAAAATCAAATCTAATCTATGTACAATAAGSACAAAAATTATAAAACCTATGAACTTAGACATCTAAGTGTGAATGACCTTGATAGTGTTTCAACCAATTTTTGCCTGTTGAGTTCTTAGTATAAAAGGTTTCTTGGCTATTTTTAAAGATAAGAACCGAGAGGAATATGTTGGGATTGAATAGACAAAAGCATAGTTCCAAAATGAATCTTTTGAAAGCTTACAAAAGTGCAAAGAATCTATTGCTTTATCTTCGTGAAATCAAATAATCTTTGAGCTTAAGTTGTAATATTCATAATATTCAAGAGTGGTATCCTTGTTCTTTTATCTCAACATAACTTTGAGTATTCCAAGGTTGTTTAGGATATAAAATCTTGAGTGGAAAAGGTTGAACCTTGAGGTGTTGGTAAGATCTAAGGGTTAATAAAATTTGTGAAATCCATTTGTCGATGAACCCTTGGTTGTGAAAGTATTCATGACTTTGTTGTCGATAGTAGATTTGAACATCACAATGATGTGACTTTAGGTGGTGGATGTAGATTTCAAGGTGAATTGGACCAATGTAAATTATTGTGTTGATTGACCTTGCTTTTCCTTGATTGTGCTTCCAATATCTTGTGTTTTATTGTTTTACCAACCAAATATTAATCCGAACAAGTGTTTAATATATTTCCTCAAAGAAATATAAGTTCATGAAAAGTTTGCTAAAGGTTCTAAATCCCAATTCACCTCGTCTTGGGTCCTTTCAGTAGGTATTAAAGTTACGACTTCTATTTCAAGAGATTGACCTCCTAGAAAGTAAAGATCCATGGATTGTTTTCTTCTCCAAATAGCCAAGATGGATTTTCTACTAATAAGTCATTTCCTCTCAATGGCACAAACTACAACTTTTGAAAAAAATAACATATGTGTCTACACTTCATCCTTGAATTATTATTTATGGAGGATTATTACTAATGGGCCATATATGCCAAGAAATTTTGTTAACAATGTTAGGGTGCCAAAAGTTGAGGATGAGTTTAATGAAGAAAATGTGAAGTAGTTGGCACTCAATTTACAAGCAATGAACATTTTATGTTGTTCTCTTAATGCAAATGAGTACAATAGTTAGTGGATTTGAGAATGCTCACACCATGTGAAGGATGCTTGAGGTCACACAAGAAGGAACCAAGCAAGTGAAGGATGAGAATGCGCACACCACATGGAGGATGCTTAAGGTCACACATGAAGAAGCTAATCAAGTGAGAAGTCCATGCTTGTTTTATGTTGGTGAGAGAGTATGAATTGTTCTCCATGAAGTCAAATGATAGCATCACCAAAATGTTTCACAAGATTTACAAACATTGTGTATAGATTGGAGTCTTATGACAAGGTCTACCCAAGTGGTGAACAAAACCAAAAGATTTTTGGATGAGCTACTAAAATCATGGGAGTCYAAGACTTTAGAAATTGAAGAGGAAAAAGGCTTGAAGATATTGCCTATGGAAGAACTCATTGGTTCCCTATTATACCATGAGATGAAAATCAAAAGGAATGAGGTCAATCCCATGATGCTATTCTATAGTTTTCTATGGGTTTTTGACAATGACTTATGCTTACATTGTGTGTAAACAATTGTAGGAACACTTGACAAGCCTATTGAATATCAAAGATCACTATGGATCTTCAATTGAAGAAACTCAACTCATTCCAGAATGAATCTAGATCATCTATAGGTTATTTCCTAAGTAAATAGGTGCCTATTATTTTATTTTTTTATGTATCTAGACTCAAATTTGATTTTGCATTGTCAAAGATTTCGAATTCTTGCACCAAATCTTATTAAACGTGTTTCCCAAATGTCTTTATAGATTTTTCTTTATGAAAAATATAAGTGTTCAATTTACAATATGTGTAGGACCTTTTCAAGTATCAATTGAAACGAATCTAAATTAGTGTTTTCATACTTTGGATTCATGACCCTYTTACTTGGACCATCCTAAATGCAAAATTTGTAGGTTCGAAGTCCTTCAGTGAAGGTTCATATTGAACATGTCTTGGACCCAGAAATCCAAAGATCTCAAGGATTGCATTCGAACTTAGTTTGCATGTAGGACGTATACTTACCTTTATCATTTGAAGCTAGCTTATGTTATGTCCAAATACCTTCCAGGCAGGCCTCAAACGATGGCAGATAAAACATAAGGAGTCCCAAGGTCTCCTGAATAATAAGTCGAAGGTCTTATCGGATTGAAGGTTTGGACGTCTAAAGGCCCTTATGATTGAGTCTGATATCATTTAGGAAGAGTTCAAATGGCACTTTTGATGCATCTGTATTCTAGTCTGCTCGGTCGAAACGAACGAATTTTTTTTGGTCCAACAGCTCTTTTTTCGGTCCTTGAAACAAGGGTTATCTATATCACTGCCATATTTTTTAAACAGCAAGTCTGAGAATTTTTCAAAGTAAAAACACAAGAGAACTTCTTGAAGATTTATATTTGATTATTCTATATAAAAGTGCAAGGAATTTTTTAGCTTATCTTTGTCAAATCATTTCCAAGATTTTCATTGTATATCCTCACTTTTGAGAGTGAAATAGTATAAGAACTTTATCTCTACTTATGAGAAAAACATTCCACGATTGTCTAGGACTTAAAACCTTTCCTAGAAGGTAAACATTGAGATGTAGAACGATTATTGTGTTTGTAAAGCCTATTTGTAAATGAATTCTTGTACTGGCTGCAAACATTTTTTTACTTTTTAATAGTAGATTTGAATATCTGTGAACCTAGGTAGTGGATGTAGATTTCAAAGAAAATTGAACCATTGTAAATCTTGTATCTTGTGTGTGATTGTGTTCTTATATTTATCACTTGTGATTCTCTTGTTTCCTAGAGCATTTAATTCTCCAACAAAACACATAGCATTTATTACACGCACCATGTATAAAATATTTATCCTAAAAGGTGAAAAGTTTACATTCATTGTAAAGAAAATTTAAAATCCAATTCACTCCCATCTTGGGTACATTTCCAGTGATCAAGTAGATATCTGAAAGACGAAGAAAAGGAAATCCATTTAAGGCAGTTSAAACTATCAAAGAAGAACAAAATCTTTGAGATACTTGCACAAGCATATGCATTTCAGTAGACATTTTCATAGGACTTCAAACCATTGACAGTGTGAGCATTCGAGGTGCACTACCTCAAGGTAATGTATCAGAAATCTTGACTGCACTACCTCAAGATTGTCCATATAGTGAAAAGTGTTGTGCAAGAAAAGGAAATGCACTTAAGGTAGAGATTGACTATGATGAACTTGCCATACTTGTGAGAAGGTTCAAGAAGGCCTGTAGAAGAAGAAACTTTAATAAATAGTTAAAGAAGCCTGTTCATCCTAATAACATTATTAGAAGGAGATATTAATGCAAGAGTAATCACTTAGTAGCAGAATTCCCAAAAAAAGGAAAGAAAGATGATAAACCTTTCAACAAGAAGAACTTCATTACTTGGGGTGATGATGAGGAAGAAGATGATCAAGTCGATGAAGGAACAAGTAAAATAGCAAACATGTTTTGCATGGCACTTGGAGATGAGGTAATCACTTCCACTTCTAGCTCTATTTCTATTGATGATGATTATGAGATACAAGCTTTACTTTTTGATATGTATGATCACATGAAAAAGATGGGAAAGGGAAATAGAGATATGAAATCCAAAATCGAATCTTTGATGAGCAATCACTCAAGTCATCAACTGGGGGCACCATTATAGCGGCGACGGCTGGAGGATTTTTTATGCAACCAGCGCTGAGCTAGCAGAACTCTTAGCCATTTGGTGAGGGTATTTTCTTACTGAACAGGTGAGCTTTTGTTGCTTTTCGATGTAAGCCGACTACCAAGTGGTGGTGAACAAACTAATTTATGAAGCAATGGATGTATCACCTCTTGGGAACCTTGTTCAGGCTATCAAAAGTAAGGCACATGACCTTTGGGAATTACAAGTTTTAGTAATGTCTCTCGCTGATTGACTAAAKTTATCTGTTTGCTCGCCCAATACGGCTGTAATAGTATAGGAGGATGAGACTAGATGGCATCCATTACGGACAATATAGTCCTTATAGTTCAGACAGATTTGTCTTACGAATAAGATTGGAACTTTATCTTTTAAAAAGAAAGTGTTACATTCACAAATGCTACAAGATTTAACTAGAAGGGAATTTTCTTTGTTTAAATGATTCATATCTAAGACTTTTGTAATTGAATTTTTTAGTGGATTTGATTCAATGCCTGGACGTGGTCCCGTTGATGTAGGAATTTTAAGCTGAACCATGTCAGTTGTAATGCTCTCTGCTTAGACTTTTTTATCTACTTTTTATTATTGAAATTTTATCAAGTAATTGGACAAAATAAATCAATTGGACATTCATCAATATAACTAGTGGGTATTAAAGTAGGATTCTAATTGCTTTTTTAGAATTAGATCCTATTCATAGGCTGATTTTGTTATTTGAGATTGATAATATATTTTGCACTCTAAACTGTTTTGGATTCTTGATTGTGCTCACATCCTATTTGATTGTTCTCACTATACACGTACTGGTATAAGTTGATGTTTTTTTTCCTGACGAAGATTCATGTGATTTTCATGAAGGTGGATCTATCCATAGACTGCCATTGTTTAATGGCAAGAATTATCCCATGCTGAAGGCTAGAATGAGAACTTTTTAAAGGTTTTTGATAAATGTGTTTGGATGTTTGTCATCACTTGTATAGTTCATCCTTAGTAACTAAAGATGAAAATTTCATACCTAAACCAATTAATGAATGGACTAGTGAGGAATTTGATTGGCGCTAACTAGAATTCAAAAGCTCTTCATGCCTTTTTAATGCATTATCTTCGAATCAGATGAAAGTTTTTACACATTGCCTTATCGCAAAAGAAGTTTGGGATAAACTAATGAAAATGGAGGAACTCAACTAGTTAAGAAATCTAGGCTAAGAAGTCTCACCACCAAATTTGAGAATATGACCATGAATACTAATGAGCCCATATCTGATTTTCATGCAAAATTAAGTGATTTAGCTAATAAATATTATACCCTTAGTAATCTAATTCTAAACTTGCCAAGAATGTATTATGCTCTCTCTCCAAGAGATTTAAAGTAAAATCCACCTCTATTAAAAAATGTTGAGACATATATGAGTTGGATCTTGATGAACTAATTGGATCACTCCACACTTATGAGCAAAATTTGAAAAGGTGAAACAAGGAGAAACACACCAAAAGTTCCAAAGATATTGCTTTGATTCATACACAAACTAAGGATGTCTACAATACGTTATCAAGAAGAAACACAAGGAAGGCTACCCCTCCAAACAAAGGCTACTAAAAAGGAAAAGAGGTCCAATTCAACAAATGTGAAGGATATGAACATATTCAAGTAAAATGTGAATACTCCCAAGAAGAAGGGTTATGCTATGATTGCCTCATGAAATTCTAATGATGAAGAAGTTGAGCATAACTACCCTACATATGTTGTGTAGGATTCGAATAAAGATGAATTAAAATCCTACATTGTTAATGAAGAGGTGCAATTTGATGTGGATGCTGAAAATATTCAAGCTACCTATGAGGATAATGGCTATGAAATAGATTATGTTTATCGAGATGAACAATCTCAAACTTATGAAAGACAATCTAGATTTCACGAAAAAATAAAGGGGCTTGAAAAGGAACTTGACAATTCTCAAACAAAGTTGACTCAAACAATGGAAGAATTGAATAGTGTAAAATCTATTTTAGAAAAAAATCAAGATGAGCTCTACCATGCTTGATGAAGCTTTGCACATTGGTAAAGACATTGGAGAAGATATGGAATAGGTTTCCAGAATGGGTGCACAAAAGCATCGAGTGTGCCAACAATTGTCAAACAAACACAGAACAAATTTCAGAATGTCCAAACAACGAAATGGAATGTCCCAACAATCATGAAACAACCAGAAGTATTCCAATATATAGCAGAGCTGTCTAAGGTAACTAAAGTTATGCCTACTTGTCATTTATGTGAGACACACGGGCACATCAGATCAAAATGCTTTAAACTATAATTTTAGGTATTTAAAATGCTCTATCAAATTCCTATGCCCTACATGGAGAAAAAGATTAGTTAAAATGAAGTGGGTTCGTAAACAATCAATCACTGGTTATGTTGGACGTACAAAAATACTTTCTACTTAAGATTTTTTGGATTTTGGGAAATCTATAGGAGTTTGTTTACCCAATGAGTCACAATGATTTATGACACTTATCTATGTGTGTTGAAGCTGCCCAAAATTATTTTTCTACAAAAACGTTATGTCCATGTGCCTGCACAATTATTTTGATAGTTAAAACATTGAGTTTTGTATCATGTTTTTTGTTCATGAGTTTCATATTAGTTGATAGGTATTGTGTGGTCGTTGAAATTCTTTTTTAAGTTACATATCCATCTATTGAAGCACCTGTTGGAAGGCGACCATTTGTTGAAAAGTAAAAGCGCATTGAGTAAGTAATTTTGGCGTAGTGACCCATATCCTATGATTGCTCTATAATGAAAAAGGAATACCTCAATTTTATGAGTGAAAGCCGTAGTTCGGACAATTGAGTGCTTTTATATTTCATGTTTATTTTCACATGATCAAAAGACAAATCGAATGGAGAAAGAATTTTTGGCACATAAAAGTTATGATATTGGTTCTTTATTTTTGTGAGGGAAGTGGAAAAACTCTCAGCCAAAAGGCCAAATATCCCATTGAGGCAAAAATTACACACTACTACGTACAAATGTGGTGTTGACTTTCAAAATTTCCTTTTACCACTCTTGTTTCCCAGGTATAATGTGCATTTTTTGTGAACGAATTCTGATACTTGAATCTTTGGACACTATTTTTTGAAACCTTTATTCACTAGGACATATTTTTCTTCTTATTATTCATGGATTTTAGATGACTAATCATACTAAAAAAAGCGTCCGATATTCTAGCCGTCTTGACAAGGTACACTTTCTCCTTAATTTACCTTATGTTCAACAGGGTTTCTAGTAGCTATTTATTTTTTCCTTCCTTCATTTTTTATTATTTTTCTAATATGTTTTCCTTATTTTATTAACAATATAAAGAACATTTGAAAGATTCATTTAAAACCAAAAAAGGGGGGGTTTCTTTCATAGTTTTTCACCTTTTCTCCCAGGGAACTATTGGTCAAGGGAGAGTATTGCTTAGGAGGAGCCTTGTTCAGGTGGAGGCTTCATCTCATGGGGGCGATTAACCTGTATTTTGTCTATGCTATGTATATATACAAAGAGGGGGGAGCTTTGGCATATCGTTCTTGATATTTTGTTGATACTTTGGTACTTTGGCATATCTTGAGTATCTTACTAATTTGGTATTAGTATTTTGGAACTACTGGTATGTTGAAAAGTTTTTCTATGGTGGCACTGCAACTTTGATAGATATGGTATATTATTACTGAAGGTGGATATTGCTTTGAGTTATATGGTCTTGATGTAGTTTGAATGCTACTTGGAAGCGGTTACTTTTGGTCGTGACTTTGATGTAAGTAAGAACTTGTATATTTTGATGGATATGTGTAATTGTGCTTTGTCCATATCCAAGCCAAAAGGAGGATCGTAAAAATGACTTTTGCACATGAAGATTTGTTATACTCTTCATTGTGCACACAACTAAAGCTGTTGACTAAACATCCAAACATGTTCTATATGCACGTCGATTGTTTTGGAAATTAATATGTGATAGTCTTCAAGTGATTTAGTGAATCTTAAATATTCTATTAAGATTATTCAGTATTTATTTTATGATAAGTAATCCAGTGTATCTTGTATGCTATAAGACATGGATTAGGAAATCTTAGACTTAAAATAGAAATTCTAATCCAACTCAATTTGTGAAACCCTAGTTGTGTTCTAGTTACTATCCTAGAATATTGAAGTTAAAGATTGAAGATCTCACTTTAGTTTTGAGAGAAAATACATTGTTCACTCCATGAAGAAGCCAATTTTGCACTGGGAATTTGTGAGGGCTAAAAATCCCTCGCAAATTTGCAACGAATGTTTTAGGAATATCTTAATTTCTCTTTATTTCATTGACTATTCCCTCGCAAATCCCTTGCAAATTCGTCGTAAATTGCAAGGGATATCTTAATTTCTATTTATTTTGTTGACTATTCTCTCACAAATCCCGAGCAAATTTGCAAGGGATTTTTGAGGGACATCTGAATTTCTATTTATTTTCTTGGCTACTCCCATGTATATCCCTTGCAAATTTGCAAGGGGTTTTCAAGGACCATCTTAATTTCTATTTATTCCTTTGGCTATTCCCTCGCAAATCCCTTAATTTTTGTTTATTTCATTGATTATTCCCTCGCAAATCTCTTACAAATTTGAAAATGGATTTGCTAAGGAAATCTTAATTCTAGTTATGTCGATGGCTATTCCCTCGCAAATTTGCAAAAGGTTTTTGAGGACCATCTTAATTTCTAATTATTTCTTTGGCTATTCCCTTGCAAATTTGTGTGAGATTTGTGAGGGACATCTTAATTTCTATCTATTTTATTGGCTATTCCCTCGCAAATTTGCAAGGGATTTGTGAAGGACTATTTATTTCTTTAGTTATTCCCTCGTAAATCCCTGGCAAATTTACGAGGGATTTGCCAAGGGTATCTTAATTTCTATTTATTTCATTTGCTATTACCTAGCAAATCCCTTCCAAATTGTGAAGGAATTTGCAAGGGTCCCTTATAAATCTCTCGCAAACTTATGAAGAATTTGTAGGGGAATAATTAATAAAATATATAGAATTAAGATATACCATGCAAATCCCTCTAAAATTGGCAAGGGATTTGCATGGTATATCTTAATTCTATATATTTTATTAATTATTCCCCTACAAATTSTTCATAAGTTTGCGAGAGATTTATAAGGGACATCTTAATTCTATTCATTTTATTAGTTATTCCCTTGCAAATTCATCGTAAGTTTGCGAGAAATTTGTAACAATCTTATTATTTTATTTATTTTATTAATTATTCCCTTGTAAATCTTGTGTAGATTATTATTTATTTTTATCTATTTTATCTATTTTTATTTTTAATTTTTTACTCGAAGAAATAATCACTTATTAAATCCAACTCGTATATTATTATTTTCTCTCTAAATCTAAAAATCAAATTACATACTTTTACCAACCTCATATTACATCCATTTGTAGCACTGCACATCCACAAGACGTATACATAAATACAATTCAAAACATATTACGACAATCACATTAATGTATCTAACTCATTAGAAAATAAAAATAAAAAGTATAATAATATGCATTTTTTAACAACTACTCTCCCTAGAAAAATATAATAGTAATATGCATTTTTTATTTTTAAACCTTTGATTTTTTTTCCCCATATCTAAATCAAATCTAACCTTTGAAGATTTTAGGATTTAGAATTTTGGGTCTGCAGTTTAGAATTTCAGGATTTAAGGTTTAGGAGTTTACATTAAATTATGCAGATAGTAACAAATATATAATCATATATTTTTAGGTAAAAATAATGAAAATCATATTAGATATGGATTGCTAAAATAATGGGTGGTTCTTAGGAAAAAAATATGAACACTTTTGTTATTTGAATTGAATGTCAAATATATTGTCAAAATAAGGTTGGTAAAGTAATGTAGTCCGTAAAATAAAGACATTTTTATCATTTGAATTGATTGTCAAATAAAATGTCAAAATTGAAATTGGGGAAATAGCCTGGATTCCCACAACCTTTATGAGTCCGAAGACTTTGAGAAGAAAAAAAAAAAAAAAAGGATGTTTTTATCTCTATTTTTAAAACCAGCGAGGGCATTTCAGACCTGGTAGAGATTATTTCTCTAAGAGAAAGAGAGTAAAAAATGATTGAAGAGTAYAACGATTGAAAATGTAAGAGACACCAAAGTTAAAGATGAATCGTTAAATAAAAATAAACAGTCAAAACGACAAAAAAAAACGAAATCAAAGAAGTAAACAATTTATGTGGGGCTAATATTGCAGCCCTCACACACACACACACACATATATATATATATATATAAGTTGCCTTGGAAGTTGGAACCAAGAACCTTTATGAATCCGAAGACTTCTTTGAGGACCAATTTATTTTTTCTAACTCTACAACTCATAAGTTTCCTTGGTTTGAATCTTCCAAGGGTTCTTACTCCATTTTGTCATGTTTTTGAGATTCTCCGACTATTTGCACCTCGGGCTAGACGCATTTTCGGGCTAGCTTCCCAAATTGGCAACTTAGCAGCCGTCAAATCATTAAATTTTAGGACATTTCTTAGCAGCCTCCATTGGTTAGCTGCCTTCCGGTCTTGAAACATGTATTTTATATAAATAACTAATCCAATAATTAGGGACTTTTAAAGAATAAATTTTCAAATAATATATGATTAATTTATATTACTGAAAGTTTTCTCAAACCTTTGTTTRTAAACCTCCAATCTTTCCATCCATAATTAGATTAAATTTTCTTAAACCCTCGCGGGATTATGGAATTATGGGAAAGCATTTTATTATAAAAGTGATTTAATTATAAACAACAACTAGAAGATATTTTTCTAAGAATGCAGAATGCTTCGTCCTCTAAACACTTCGTGCTGGTTCCTGGTGTGTGCCATGGAGCATGGAACTGGAAGCAGCAGAAGGTCACAAAGTCACCGCTCTCGATTTGGCTGCCTCAGGTCTTAACCTTGTGCCGTTGAACAACATTCAGACAATTTAACATTACCATGAGTCACTATACTCGTATATGTCAGCACTACAGCCTGAGAATAAGGCTATTTTGGTTGGCCACAGCTACGGTTGCTACGCGGCGTCCTCAGCCATGGGGAGATTTTCTTCCAAAATTTCTTTTGCCGTTTTTGTTGCAGATCCATGCTTTGTCCTGATCCTGATTTGAGTGCAACCAGCTTGACGAAAAGGCATGTTCATGCACTCCTCAAGTTTTCATGTAGCCTTGTATCAAGCATTTTTTTCCTCATATTATTTTTTATCAGTTTCTTGTTTATTAATGTTGTTGTTATAGATATTCTAGACATTCTAGACCAGAGAGTGAATTAACAGTTAATGTCGATATTATGAAATTACTTTTTGAAGTTGTTTTTAAATTATGAGATTTTGATGATGATGTTTTTGAATAGTGTAAAAGCCTTCCGCTGTATTTACTTTTAAACGAATGGTGGCTTATAAATAGATAAATTATTATTTTCGAACGGAACGARGTAATATTCCCGGGTTAGGACTGTTCCTAAACTGGGGGTGTTACATAAGCAATGCATACTCGAAATAAAATAGCTTAAAAGCATACCAAAATTATCCTACAAAAATCGTAATAGAAAACATTTTGTGCAATGTATTCATGAAACAACTTTCAAAACTCACAAAATGACATTCGRGGAAAAACAGGACTCACTAAATAAATCACTCAAAAATGTGAATCTACTAATTCTCGGAGGTGGGATGTCCTAGACACACAAGTAAATACACCTCAATTGTAACTTAGATGAGGTTAAGATTGCTAGATGCCTATTCGTCTAACAAGAAGTCTATAATACTAATGAATCCAGTGTAGAGGTTTTGGACCTGTAATCAGTGACAAGTAGTCCTAGAATTCAGGAAATTTACTCATATAATTATTTATGCTTGTCAAAGTTGTATCAAGTCATAAAATGTCAATGAAGATCGATTAGAGTCCATTCTTCCTAGGACTAGCACGATGGAGGGAAACGATCAAAACTTAGGTTCTAGATCGAGTTGCTTAGCAAACTATGTTGGGAAATAATTCCATGACACATATCTTTCTATCAATATATACAGCTCCCAATTCTAGGTCACAGTCTAAATTTCACAATGTTAGGCGTGTAGCTTATATTTTGGGTTCTACTATGATTATCCCCATGATTTAAGTCTCATTGTACTCGCATAACATCAAAGAATTAATGTATATAAATCAAATTAGCAAGAGGTGCGTAGTTMTATACCAGATTTTGATGGAACAATAGGGTACAACAAATTCAAGCTTAAACTAGTAGTTTCAGAGATTTAATAATAATTTAAGTTCTAGAAAACTATTTCTAGTGAAACTAGGCTCGGATTTTCTTTAACACCAGCTTTCTACTGTATATCACAATAACCATTTTAATACACCATCAAATCAAAAGTATCTTAGAATAGTAGGGTAACTAATATGTAGGTGAAGCTAGCAATCTATATTGTTTTGCCCATATCTCAAGTTTTATGTAAGCTTTCCAAATGAAGTCTGGTTTTAATCCTAAGAATCAGAGATTCGTAGCCACCATGATGATGATACTTAACAAAAATCCTTATTCCTAGTTCATGCCTTAAAACCAAAACTAGTAGACAACAAGATAAATTTCAATTACTAGTATGCATCTCGTCATTTTTTGCACATTTCAAGTAATCTCTTCAAACCAAAACACCCATTCGATTCATAATCAATGAACAACCATAATCTTTCAACAATATAGACATGATTTACACCAAAATCAGTTGACACATTGCAAGAAAAATCACCAACATTAAGAAACTAAAATTTAATCCTACTATTACAATCGGCTAGTCTAAATCAACACACCTAGCATATTAAATTAATTTGCTACACGAATGGTTCTCTATAACAAAACCATGAATTCTTAGAACTAGGAGTTAACTAAGAAAGGAAGGGAGGGCAGTAGACTTCTTGAAAACATATTTTAAATCATGAGAAGGTTTTAGGAACTTACCTATGTAGAATACAAAGAGAGTTTGTGGTCCGTCTCTTGAGTAAATGAAAATGAAAGAAGAGATGTTGGCTGTCCTTGAATCGRGTAGGAGAAACGAAAAAAGAAATGAGGTAACCAATGGAAAATAAGGTATGCTATTGTGAGAAGAAAGGGGTAAAGGGAAAGAAACTTACCAAATTCTCACTAACTTGAGAGATAGAGTTGCCCAGTTGGAGGGGAAATGAAAGGTGGAGAAGAGAGCTCGTAAGATAGGGAGAAAGAGATCCGTGTGTCATAGAGTGTAAGAAAGCAACAGTCGGCTAGGAGAGAAAAAAGAAGAAGGAAAATAAAGAAACCTTATAGAGGAATTGTGAGGCGAGTATAAAGAGTACAAGGGAAGGCTCAAGATCCTTAATTAATAAGTCTTAGGTGGATTCTTCCAAGGGAAGAAAACCAAGTTGGAAAAAGAGAGAAAGAGTGAGCAAGAGTAGGACAAAAATGCATGCAAAAAAAGAGTTAAGCATTTGGGTAGCTAAGAAGAAAAAGAAAGAAAGACAAAAGGAAATAAAAATAAGACAAAGAAGTATGCATTAGAATTTTTATTGGTCAGTTTGAAAGGTACCCATTGCATTCATGCAAGGTGGTATATATTTTGTCCTATTGATCAGATGGGAATAAGAAATAGAAAAATTCAGATTTGGACTCTGGGATGAATTTTGGACTCTATTGAGGAAAATGCTCGGATTCATTCTAATAGAAATGAACTAAACTACTTCTAGGTAGAGAAGTCAATTCTGTTCGCCCTAGTGTTTTTAACGTGGCTAGTCTTATGGCTTCCGAGCAAAAATTCTCACTAGAATATCGATTTTGTTAAGTTTTATTGAACCAAAGGTCTATTAGTTTGAAAAATCTATCTACAATGGCTTGTGTAGGGTTTCCCAATCTTCATTATGAAGGAGTGTCGAGAAACTTTCCCTATTCATTATGTGTATACCCAATACTTTGGCATCCATCATGAGAACAATAACTGCCCTTCTTTTGCACAGATGATCAAGTTCCATGGAGAGAAGATGCTAGGTATTTCTCTCTTTCYGAGGCACATGCAATTTTCAAACGTGTGGATCCCTCTTCCATAATTTGCAACTATATGAATTTTGACCTTCAACAATCTCTGCAGGATAATGTATCTCTATCATCAACATGGTATAATTACTTTGTCATTTTAATCTCTAACTTTTTTACCCTTCGGCAGGATACTATATATTTTTTAGACCCCTATACTCCAAATAGATTRAGCAGGCAATTTGGGTTTGTCAAGATGTTCCTGGTGACTTAATAAAGAAATCCTATCCGTACACATTAAAAGATGTGACTCAACTGTGAAAATCATTTACTCATCTTGAAACATGTTCTCTAGTTATACTTCCAGCAAAGATGTTAAAGCCATTTGCTACCAAAGAATACAATACTTGGTGGGACCTTCAATCGAGTGGAATTGCAAGAGCTAACTCCAAGGGAAAGAATAGAGCAACCTCTAATCTTTTGAGACCTTCTTTTACTATTGGCATTGGTGCTTCTTCTAAAGAAGTTACAACTTCTCCAAATGATCATGATATTGTTGCGCATTCCTGGAGCAAACTTATAGTATGGAGTTGTGGGTTCTTATATAATTAGTGAGTGAATTGATACCCATTCCAGTGAAAGTGGAACAATTAGTCATATTGAATGAGATCATCCATGAAATTGTCCTTTGAAGAAAAAGAAGACATTATTTGGTGCTACTACTTTTTCCGACCTTTTAGAAGGAGTACTTAGTTCGACTATGTCTCCTCAGGCTTTAGCACTTCATGTAAGTATATCAATCTTAACATAAATACTTTTGATTTCAAACTTCTTCTAATTTTTTGGATTTTCTCAATTAGGGGCACTTGAAGGTTCTTTGCATAGGGATGAAGTTCCTCATTTTACATAAGGGATTGATAGCAGCTTGCCTCAAAATGACTCGTCTCAAGAATGATGATGATACTACTCAATCTCTTATGACTAATCTGCCATTGATTAGCTACTCTGCTAGTGACCAACTAGCATGCCTTTGGAGGGAGGTGGTCCACCTCTTCCATTATGTAATGAAAAGGCAAAGTGCTTCTCGAATGCAATCTATTGCTGCTGCTATTATTGAGTTCCAAGCGGTCAATATCATAAAGGCTAGCCAACTTTAATATCTTCAATTCATGTGGTGACAAGTTGCAGTAAAGCTTGCTTAAACACCAATTAAGTCTATTTCTTRTATTAAAGGGGAATACATATAGTTTTTGGCGAAATGAAGAAGATATATGCCATTGATCGTTCTAAATTTGAGAAATACTTGGATGGTCTTTTTGAGAAAGCTCGCAGATATGATCCTTTATTGTCTACAGCTTGCGACGTAATGACTATGGAGGCGCATTTTGAGTCTTTTTTACACCCAAATCGCAACTCATGGAGCTTGAGATAAGCTAACAAGCGACATTTGCTAGAATCGATGACCTACAAAAGGAATTTAATACCCTTTAGGGAAAAGAAAAAGGAACTCCAAGCCCAACTTAATGCCACAAAGAGACATCAAGAAGAATTTTCCAATCGCATCCATGAAGCTGAGAAGAATTGAAGAAGGTGGAAGCCGTTTGTTCCACCAAAAGGAAGAGGTTGCTACTACCGAAAACAACCCTTTTCAATCTAATGAGGCTTTGAAGAATTTGGAATATATGAAAGAGATCCTTGAAGTAAGCAAGCAAGAGATGATTAGCTTCAAGGTCAATGGTTGGATAACTTTGTTCCATGCCCCTTACTTAAATACTTGTTTAGATAATGAATGAATAAAGTATGCATTTCTTCTTCCATTTTTCCTTTTTCTTTTCTTTTTTTATTTGCAAATTGTTTACTTAATTAAAAACTATCTAGTTTGTTATATTATGACTGAACTCAGAAATTAACTTCCAAGCTGCCTACGTATTCTTTAAAAGGAATTGACTCAAAACGTAGTTCAAGAGTGTTAAAGAATTTATAGAGAGGGTCGTACATTATTTGAACTCTTACGAGCCAAGAGTATATATTTTTACCAACTTGGACTTGTTAGGGTGTTTTAGCGATTTTACCACATACGAACCCTTTCATAGTTGTTTTCCGTAGCTTTGACTCGTGCATGCTTGGACCATCTTGCAGTTTAGGTTTATGCAGTTGAGGAGTATCTTGAAATTCTTTTTTTTTTTTTTTTTTTGTTTGAGAGGCAGTTTGACGGTTTTAACTCAAATCAATGAGTATGTTTAGTTTAGGCTCCTACACGAAGAAGCATGGTGCAATTTAAGCATAGTAGCATTCAAATACTTGCCATTGTGGGGCCAATGCTTAATCCATTTTTGTCAACAAGTTTGTATGAGCACCACTTGAATATACTTCTTGCAAAACATATGGATCAAGTTTGTATGAACACCACTTGAATATACTTCTTACAGAACATATGGACCATCTCTTTTACGGTCACCATGTGTCRAACTTGAAAAGAYCGAGGACGAACTTTCTTGTTGAAGGCTCTCAAGATGCAAGCTTAATAACACTCCAAATGTTGTTGCACTTCCGACCTTCTTTTATCAAGTGCTTCTAACTCTTCAAGATAAAAACACGCATTTTCTTCTTCTGTTAGCACTTCTTGGAAAACTATTCTTAATGAAGGTAATTGACATTCAAGAGGAAGAACTGACATAGCTTGTGTTGGACTTTGAAATGTTGTTCGATACACCCACAGAGCTTCTCCAATTTTCAGATGCAAATCTCTTTTTGATCTGTCAATAACTTTTTTCAATGGATTGCAAAGAGTCTTGTTAAAGGCTTCAGTTAATCTATTAGCAGCTACATAATACATCAAAGAGTTATGTTTCTTGAAGTTGAATCATTCACAAAGTCTGGTCATTGCACTATTGCGAAAACATTTTTGATTATCGATTATGATGTATCTTGGGACTCCATAATGATATATGATGTTCGACGAAGTYAAGTCAACAATATTATACTTTTGCACTTCCCTTAGCATCGCAGCTTCTGCCTATTTTGAGAAATCCATAGCCGCTAAGATGAACACATGTTCAGCAAATGACTTTGACAATGGTCCAACTATATCAAGTTCTCACGCATCCAATGTCCAAGATGCGACTGTTGGATGCAACGGTTCTGGTGGTTGATGGATGTAATTGCCGTGAATTTAACAAGCTTGACATTTAGTGGAGTATTTCAGGCAATCCTTTACCATTGTAGACACATAATATCCCATTTTTTAATCTAAAAATGGAGTTTCGGCTCGGATTGATGAGCCCTATAGACACCCGATCTGCTAATGCTTGCATTGCCTCATCTTCTCCTAAAAAACGTAAGTAGACTCCTTCAAACGAGTTCCAATAGATGATATGTTGGAAGTAAACAAACCTTAGAACACGTCATTAGGTGTCGCTTTTCCTARGTGGTTCTTCAAYCAGGATACCATAACAAAGGTAATCAATGATTGGTTGGTGCCAGTCTTCATTATCAACATCGCTGGCTAAAATAGTATTGATTGTGCTATTTTATTCTTCTCCTTTTTCATCTTCATCTTCATTTTCTGATAAAAGAGGCACAATCTGATTTTGACAAATTGATATTTGATTTTGTGGATTCGGCAAGTAGAGGATAGAAGTCAGTTTCGCCAAAGCATCTAGTTGTCTGTTTTCATCCCTTGGCATATATTCTATATTTGCATCACCCAACCATTCCATTATTTGTCTTGCATATTTTCAATAACTAAGGAGTTCAAGTTTCTTTACTTTTTAAATATCAAGGACCCGATTGACTATCAGTTTTGAATCTTCAAAAACTCTAAGTTGCAGCTCTTGCATTTCCATGGCTATTTCCAACACAAGAATGAGAGCTTTATATTTAACAACATTGTTTGAACATTGTTGAGTCAAAGAGAATGAATATGGCAAGATATCACCTTTTGGTGTAACAAATATTATTCTAGCTCTAGCATCGTTTCGATGAGCAGCCCCATCAAAATACATCTTTCATGGAGGTAAAACATCAACCACCAGAACATCTTCATCTAGCAAATCATCAACCAAGTCCCATTTGATAGGTATGGGGTGATCAACCAAGAAATCGGCCAAAACTTGCCCTTCAACGGCATTCAGAGGGATATAAACTGTTTCAAATTGTTGCAATTGCAGGTACTATCTCGCCAAGCCATTAGAAAGAACAGGTTTAGTTATTACATACTTAACCGAATTTTCCTCAAAATGAGATGCAAGATATGAGCTTGAAAATAGTGTTTTAACTTATGGATTGCGAAGATGAGAGCCAAACGCAACTTTTCTATGGACGAATACTTCAATTCATTTGGAGTCATCGTTTTGCTCAAATAATACAAGGCATATTCCTTACCTTAGTCATTTTTTTCAGCGAACAAAGCCCTAACAAAACATTCTTAAGCGAAGATGTGGAGCAGCAAAGGCTTTCCCTATATCGGCACAACCCARATAGTAGATTTCATCAGGCAAGCTTTTATAATTCTAAATATATTACTAAAAGCTTCATCCCATTCTAAGGTATTTCGTTTCGCATTAATTGGCTGAATGAATGATTCCTCCCAGTAAGATTTGAGATGAATCTTCACAGATAAGRTAATTTCCCTTGCAATCTTCGTAAGTCATGCACGTTTTAAGGRCCTGGCATTCTCAATATGGCATTTACTTTAGCCTGATRAATTTCAATGRTGCGTCAGCACACAAACTAAAGATTTTCCAAAAGCAACTCCAAAGGCGCATTTCAAAGGATTCATCTTCAATTGATGGCGACGTAGCTATTTAGAACTGTTCCCAAATCTTCCAAATGATCATCCCCTTTCGTGACTTTACAACTAGATCATCCCCATAAATTCAACATATTTGTTGAGCATGTCATAAAAAATTTTCTACATTGCTCATTAGTTTGACTCTCCTGCATTATTCGGACCAAATGTAATTACCTTGTAACAATAAATACCTTTAGGAATGCGAGAAGTAGTCATCTCTTCTTCCCTTAGCACAATACGTACTTGGTTATAGCTAGATGATCCATCCATGAAGGAGAAAGCCTCGTGTCTAGTGGTAACATCGACCATGAGTTAAAAAATAGGAAGGGAAAAATTGTCTTTCGGACATGCATTATTCAAGTGTCTGAAGTCAACACATACTCAAATTTGACCATTTTTCTCTCCTACAAGCACAAAGCTAGAGATCCATATAAGGTGTTGACCTTATCTAGCCTCGATCCACATAGGGACCGATTCGGGATAAAAATAACTTTGTCCCTGCTTTGCTGGTCTACCTTCTCATTTGATGGCCAAATGATGAACTGTAATTTTAAGTCTAAAATCGGCATTTCTTTATACGTCCAAGTGAAGACATCTCTGAATTCTTACAGAAGATCGATATACACTTCCCTTTCTTTTGAAGATAAAAGACTGCTTATGTAGATTYGTCATCGATATTCTTCATTGCCCAAGTTCACTTCTTTCAATTCATCCATGATGGCTTGGTACCTTTCTCAAGCTCGGGAGGTCGCTCTTCAACATCTTCTTTTCCATTATGTTCGTCAATAATGCTGATTGGTAAGACGAGCCCACACTCTCTTTGTCTTCTTTCTTTGGTTCTGTATGAACTACGGTTCGCACCTTAGCTTTGAGAACACTGTTGCTATCCACAAGTGGAGATTTGTTTTCACTAATCYTCAAAGACGGACTTGTGACCCACCAACAAATGCTCATCTTCCACTGAAATATACCAATTGCTTAATCATTTCATTGCTATGTGCACAGGTGCATGTTGCTTGAATCTAATGCCCATGCATGAGCTTTCCATAAAATACCCTTTTCATTTTAGCATCTTCTATTTTTCATTCAAGCCATGATCTTTTGATTCGACAATTTCAAGAATAAGCCTTCCTTTGGCATTTTGACTTCATGAATCATACCTAACTTTAGCTAGAAGTTTGTATGCCTTAGGATCGAAGCCCTCCATAGTTCTTTTAGAAGGTCATTAACTGTGTTCTACTATTGTCCCCCGCAAGACCCTTCAAAATAGGCTTTGATTACTTTATTACCTCATTTTTTATCAAAAGAACGGTGAATTCTTGCAGAGATTTGACTTCAGTAAAAGGAGACTGGCCTTCCTTCCTCATTGATTTTGGAGTTTATGAAGGATGGTAGGTACTCGAGTATGTTGTGCTTTTACCTTACTGCTTTGTATATTGGACAAGAATTTCGCATAATATTGAGGTTCCTCCTTCAGAAAGGGTTGAGATTTGGAAACAACAGCACCTTTACCACAAATTTCCTTCTTTGAAGCTTTTTGAGTTTCATCAAATGTTATATTTTTCCACCAAGGTAAAACTTTGCATATGCAATATATGCTTCTGCCTTTGTAAGGGGCTTGTCATCGGCAATCACCTTCTTCATAGCACCATTATTGAAGTACTTGAAATATTGATGAAGTGTTAAAGGTATATTTCCATTGTCATGAAGCCAAGACCTTCCCAAAAGCATATTATAAGAGATTTTGGAATACATCACATGAAGCTGTTGATGACATTTTATTAATTTGCAAATCCCYCCAAACATTACAAGTGCTCTTTGTCCTCCTTGATTAAAATCTTGGATCATGAGGTGACTCTACGAGAGTTTTTCTATGAAAATGCCAACTTCTCTTAACATGCGCAGAAGAATTTCCATCAAGCAATATTCAGTTTATCTTCATTTCTAGCGCATAGCCAAATAGGAATAGAGGTCTGTTATGAGGTTTTGAACCCAACAACAAATAATAAAAGTGAATGTTATTGATGTTATACATGACTCTGAATTTGAAGTACTCATCTCAATTTGCACAGGATAATCCTCTTGAATTGAATCATTTAGAGAGGAAGGGCCAAAATCATTTACGTTTACTTTACTTATGGCAGAACAAGAAACAATCTCAATGTTATCAGTTAATGTTCTTCGAAAGAAATCCCAGAATATAATTGGTCGCCGATACTTGGTGTTGTATGAAACCTTTCACTTATTGACGACTTTTTTATAAACAGCCTTATTTGGCTTAGGAACATTCTTTCTTATTGTTTTGCTTCTTTCAATCAATTTCTTATTTGCAGATTTCTTTTCATGACTCCTATGACATCACAACTATCCAGCCTTTAGAATCAAAATTATCAGTTTTGCCGCCTTAAATATTTCTGAATAGCTCTGCGACCGTATTTCCACTAAGTTAGCTAATTTATGATAAAATGTAGGTAGGTTGTGCTAAACTTTATTATGTAGAATTGCCCGACTTTGATATCAACAAAGTGTTTAGGCGATCACAAGGTATGCATGTCTCTAGCATCAATAGATTTAGGGGAGAAAACATTTGCAATATTGCTTTTTTGGTAATCGGCTACCTTATTTTCTCTAGCGAAATTCAACCCTTGCGAGCAAATACTATGGCTTTATCCTTAAAGATGAAGCATTTCTCGACCGGTGGCTGAGAAGATCATATTTGCAGTAATTTGGATCTCCAAGTCATCTTGCTTCTTTTGCCCACTTCATTTCTTACAGTTCGATAATCTCAGCCTTTAACATGTTATCGAACATTTTTGAGACATCAAAATCATGAAAAATGTATTCTTAACTTTGCATATCCTTCCAAGTCATGCTTCTTCTTCCAAGATCTGGAGTAATATCCACCCTCTTTGTAAACTTTCTGCTTACTTTTGTAGGTATCCTGACAGGTGATCTAGTTGTTGCCACGGATCCTTTTGCGTCAAACTTGGAGGATAGCTTACTTATTTCCTTGAAATCGAAGTTTTGCTTCTTTTGTGACTCGGGTACTAGAACTCCTTGATCTCCATGTGCCGTAATGCTCAACTCCATATCATATGCCTGTGTAGCCAATTCTTTGAAAGTTCCTAGTTGGATTCCTTTCAAAATATATTGGATGCCCCAATGCATACCTTGAATGCACATCTAGATTGCAGATTGTTTGGAATGGCTATCTCTGCAATTCAGGCTAAAACTTCTCCATCGATTGATGTAATCAATGATAGGATCATCTTCCATTGCTTAATGTGGCTGAGCTCCAACATATTTACAATTGGACGGGTGCTATAAAAATGATTGAGGAATTCATGCTCAAGTTTTTTCCAAATGTCAATGGATCTAACCATGAGGTTGATGTACCAGTGGAATATGTTTCCCTTGAAAGATTGAACAAATTGCTTTACAAGATAGTCACAATACATGCCAACATTATTCTAAATCTAAACAAATTATGCAATATGTTTTTTTAGGATTTCCCCTTTCCCTCAAATTGCTAAAATTTTGGAGGCTGAAAATCTATAGACATATTCAAGTTATCAATCCCGTTGGTATATCATTTAGAATATGCGAAAGAAAATTTGGTATACTCTCTTCATACTTATCCTTTATGGTGCCCACAATGAAATCCTTTGTTGGTCAACGTGGATTAATCTGTTTGAAAAGATTTGAATTGTTGAGGTTTCTTTTGAAGGTCCCAGTTCTTTCATGTCTTTGGATTCAACTTTAGCTTGAGGTTGCTTCCCTAAAACTTTTGCAGATCTCGATATATTTGAAGGCTCAAGATGTTCTAGAGCAGATTGGCTTATATTTCTCCAACGTTGTCAAGTAGATTTAGTAGTTGAGCAAATGTGAGATGTTGCTATTGAGTGTGCTTTGCAAGACTTTCTACCAATTTCTTTAGATTTGAAATTTGTTCTTTGACAGTTAAGATGTCCGCCAACATAACAGGCATAGCGAATGAATTCGTAGTTGGATCTTAATAAGTCATCACATCGAGTTTTGGATCCTCTTGAGGAGTAGCAAATGCCAAATCTGAAGCAAGTCTTGCATATGTAGCCAAAATGGTTGAGTTGGCAGCAACACCACTTGTTGCACATTTGGAAGGGGTAGCCTTCGAGATCTTCTTCTTGGAGGCAATTGATAAACTTGACTTGATTTGATAGGAAGAGAAGGGACATCTGACAAAGATGGTCCCACTGGGCATGCCAAAATTTGTTTACACAAATTCTCATCTACAAAATATATTAAAAAAATAAGAGAAATATGTGACAAAGAATTAATCTTTTAAATTTGATAAGAAAGTGTTACAATCTCTGAAATGTTCTCAAGTTAAGAACTCAATCAACTGATTCTTCTCTTTGAAACTTTCCCAGGGCTTCGTAGCTTGATCATAATATTTGGAGAGAAATTTGGTGCTCTTTCTTCTGAGCTTCTCTGAATATAAATTTGTTGACCACAATATGAATTTCTGGGCCTCTTGCTCTGATGCTTTGGCCTCTATTTATAGGCAAAGCGAATTAATTTGATTGCTCAAAGTCCCAAATAGGAGAGACATGGTATTACTTAATTCGTCGTGCTGCATCATTGATTTTCATTGGCTGAACCTTGTCATCCTTGACACGTGTTAATCTTTCAGTSGTCAAGATGTCAAATTTAATGGAAGCATTTAAAATTAACTTTTGATTATCTAAATTATTTATGAAGCTAATAAAATTTGAATATGTACACTAATATTTGAATTTTGTTATTCAAAAGTATGCACMATGATAAACATCATCGACACAAAATATGTTTCTTTCCGTACATGAACGTTATTGAATCACATGGTCTAGAAACCACATGTCCTTTTGACTACCATCATCTCCAAAAAGGGAAAGTGAAAATAAATTTCTAGTTTTCAAAAAATGAAATATAAAAATTATTAAAAATTATACAAATTGAAATGTTAAATAACATTATAAAGGAATTAATTCGAACACTCGCCGTGCACATGCAAGATGATAGTGAAAATTAAATTTCAAAATTTCCTTAGCAACGAGTGGTGCAGAATATGTATAATATATTATTCTAAATATCTCGAAATAGGTTGAAGATTATTAACATTTCATTCCCTCAAAATCAAATTTGTGTTCGTTTGAATGCACACAGCAAACAAAATGATAATTACTAGAGAAGGCTCTTCTAGCAGAGGCAAATTGAATTTTCAAGGTTCAACATGGATTCCTTCTTATAATTTTGAGACAGTGGCTCAAGGTGTTACTATTCAATTGACCTCGGATGCTTTATCGAGTTATTGCTATTGAGTTAAGACATGTTTTACAGGTGTAATAGAATAAATTTTATAGGATATAGTCTATCCGTTTTGTAGCGTATATGTTGTGGCCATTTTAAATTAAATTGCAATGAACTTAATTATGCATTTATTAGTAAATCGATTACCATTCACTTCCTAAGTTCACAACATGTATGCCTTTTTTGTCAACCTTATATTTAACTAGTTCATTAGGCATTTTTTTTTCCTCTTTTTTTTTTTTTTTGGCCTTTTGCTTTGAAGTGTAAACCTTAAAACTTTTAATGGTCATGTCATATAAGATAATATTTTCTTGGTGCAGCAAAAGTGCAAATGCAGTACTAACCAAAAAATGCTTTGTAAAAGGAATTAAGATTCTAGKATTTTCATTGTTCTTAAAAATTATGACCAGGAACGTACTAAATAAATTACTCAAATGAATATTACCTAGAAACCCAAATAGACAACATAATCATAATTTTAATATAATATTAGATTATTTGACGTCTGACCTTCCCAAGAAACAAGAAAAAAAAAGTTATATTTTATAATATTCATCTTAGATATTGTCTTCCTTTTTCATTTGAATTGTATCGGAGCATCCACCATACCTTTAGAAAATATATTTAAAATCTTCAAGAAAGTTATTATTAATTTAAATATGAATTATAATGGCCACAATTATAATGTGGATACGCCAAAAAGAATTAGAAAGCATGAAAAATCTGATGATGAAAATAATATAGGTAGGGATATTAGAATCAGTTCAAAACAGCAGTAATGAAAATAATTGAAAAAAATCCTTCAACTATATTTTGTTTAAGATTTCAAATATTAAAAATTTTATGTGTTTTTCAATTTTTAGCTCTCAATATATATATATTGTAATTATTATTATTATAATTATTGTTACGTGACTGAACCATTTTCACTCAACTTTTTAGTTGTAGCCACCATATTAATATTTGAATCTTGTCATCCAAGAGTATGCACTATGATAAGCATGATCCACACAAAATATGTTTCTTTCCGTACATGCAAGTTACCAAATCACACGGACTAGAAACCACATGTCATTTTGACTACCATCATCTCCGGAAAAGGGAAGAAAATAAATTTCTAGTTTTCAAAATAGAAATATAAAAAGTAAAAAGATAATACAAATTAAAATATCTAAATAACATTATAAATACTTAATTTGAACAGTAACAATGCACATGCAAGATGATAGTGAAAATTYAAATTTTTAATTTTCTCAGCAACGAGTGATGCCTAATATGTATAATATATTACTCTAAATATCGATAAATGGGTTGAAGATTATTAACATTTCATTCCCCTAAATCAAATTTGTGTTCATTTTAATGCCCACAACAAACAAAATGATGATTAAGAGAAGGTTTTTTAGCAGAGGCGAACTGAATTCTTAAGGTTCAACACGGAAGCGTCATGGAGTTCCTTCTTACAACGTTGAGAAAATGGCTCGTGGAGTTACTACTAGATCAACCTAGGATGCTTCATTGAGTTATTGCTATTCAGTTAAGACATGTTTTACCATTCTCTAATGGAATAAATTTTAATAGGGTATAAACGATCTCTTTTGTAGACTATATGCTGTGGCCATTTCAAGTTAAATTGCGATGACTTTAATTATGCACTTATTAGTAATTAGATTACCATGTACTTCATAAGTTCACAATATGTATGCTTTTTGATTCCAACCTTATATTTAACTAGTTTTGTAATGTCTCTTTTTGCAAGTATCTCGATGTAAGGATATCAACATATGAAAATTGTACTCCTAAAAAAACTAGGGTGTTTCTTTTTTTGGTTTTTACTTCGAAATGTTAACCTTCAAACTTTTAAGGGGAATGCCATATAATTGATAGGAAACTCAATCAAAATATAATTCTTTCTTGGTGCAAAAAAAGTGCAAATGCAGTACTAACCGAAAATGCTTTGTAAAAGGAATTATGATGGTAGCATTTCCATTGTTCTTAAACATTATGAATACAAACGTACTTAATAAATTATTCATATGAATTATTTGAAAGCKAAATAGTCTTAGTTATTATGATATTCAAAACTCTAAAAATGTAAAAGAGAGAGCATATCCTAATTTTAATACAATATTAGAGTATTTGACATAAAATAACACTTTATTTCCCCTAACCTTCTCAAGAAACAACCAAAATAAATATAAATAAAAAATAGTTATATTTTATACATTTGAATTATATTAAAGCATCCACCATTACTTAAGAAAATATATAAAAAACCTTCAAGAAAGTTATTATTAATTTAAATATTGTAAGTACATAAGTTTTGGTTCTAATAGGAATATCTGAATTTTGAATTAATTCATACATTATCACTAAATATCATGATCTCAAAGTATTTATGAGTTATCATAATTATCTTTTTAGATAAGGATTTCCAATCATTTTAGAAATTTGATTATTGATTTATCTATTATTCAAAGATTTTGATTCCTGCAAGATCATCTATATACTCTTAGCTTATTAGTCTGGGGTTAGTTTGACAAATACAAAGAGAAGAATGTCAAGGCATGAGTGTGATATTTAATTGTATTTCTTCATAAATTAATATTAAGTAATGTTTACTTAATATTGATTATTGTTGTATGCTTGGCTTCTGCCGTGCTGTTCATCGAACTAAAGTTTATAAAGAACAAATTTTCTGAGGGATTAAGAATTCAGAGCTGGACGGATTTTCTAGGACAATCGACAGAAGGGAGTTTCACCAATTGAAGTCAAGCAGAGTTCATGAAATCAACTCAATAGCTACAAGATTCGATATAGTAAAAGGGAGTTTACTTTATTTTGAATGATTGATATAGAAATCTGTTGAATATTATTTGATTTAGTGAATTTGTGTTGACGCCTGGATGTGGTCCCATGGATGTAGGCATTTATGTCGAAACATGTTAAATCGTGTCTCAACAAATTTATTGTGGTTTAATTTATTTATATCCAATAAGTGATTATCAAGTAACACACTAAAGGAAGCAGTAATAAAGACCAACAAGTAGTATCAGAGTGGGTTGTTTGTTCATGAGGATTAGATCCAATTTGTGTTGATGGTTTGACTTCTAAGTATATATTACTTATTATTTTGCATTGGATTGAATTTAACATATCATACTTGCTATTTTACTGTGATTGTGTTCACGCTCAAACTAACACTACTGTTTTTGTTATTGTGGATGATTTTCATGACTTCTATGAAGGATGTTCTACTCATGGACCTCCCTTGTTAGATGAAACTAATTACCCTATGTGGAAAGCCGGAATGAGACTTTCCTYAAAGTTATAAATGAATGTGTTTAGGATTCTGTAGTTACAGGTTATAGTCCCCATTTAATCACTAACGATGGTAGTACCACTTTTACATTAGCACTTGAATGGGATAGTGATGAACTTGATAAAGCTAATTGAAACTTTAAAGCATCGCCTGCTATATTTTGCTGTTACTCTAAAACAAATGCAAATGATTACTACTTGTGAAATTGCTAAGGAAGCATGGGATAAATTAGAGACAAAAAATGAAGGGACTGATCAAGCAAAAAGGTCAAGGTTGAGGAGTCTAGCAGTTGAGTTTGAGAARATGTCTATGTGTGAAAATGAATCTATTGCTGATTTTCATGGGAAATTGTGTAATTTATCAAATGAGTGCTTTGTTCTTCGTGAATCATATTCTAGTGCTAAACTTGTTAGGAAATTCACAAAAGAGATTCAAAGCTAAGGTTACTTCCATTGAAGAATGTAGAGATATCGATCAAATCGACTTAGATGAATTGATTGGCTCATTGCAGACGTATGAACAAAATCTGAAGAGGTAGGATAAAGATAAATATTTCATGGACTCTAAAAGCATTGATGAGGATACAAGTGCATTGTTGATCAAGAACTTCAACAAACATCTAAAGAAAAACATTAAAAAAAAAATTATGGTCTGCGAGAAGGTAATAAAAAAGATAAGGGCATTCAATATCGTGAATACAAAGGATTTGGTGATATTCAGGCAGAATGTGCAAACACTCTTAAAAAGAAAGATGGAGTGACAATGACGATAAACCACATGGAAATAACAATGGTGTGAATGACCAAAATTAGCTAGCTTTCATGGTGACGAAGACTAAGGAAGTATAAAATAATTCCAAAATGGAGTCTGAGGAAGGGCAATKTAATAAAAATATGGAAGATCTTCAATCCACATATAAAGATATGTACGTGCAGTGGCTAAAAGTTGTCAAGCAAATTAAAACCATAGAAATGGACAATCTCCAACTAGTAAAGGAGAATCATGAGTTGGAAGAGAAAGTGAAAACCTTGCAAGAGGAACTCAACTGTTCACAACAGAAACTACTTCAGATCTTGCGAGAACTGAAAATGCTAATAGTTATCTTGATTAAATTCTAGATGAGTACTAGAAAGCTTGAGCAAGCCTTACTCATGGGAAAATCAGTGTGTGACAAATCTAGAATTGGCTTAGAATGACCACATAGAACCTGGTGTGGCCACAATGATTGTAGACAGAAAGATTCAGCAAGGAAAACAAACTTATAAGGTATCCAACTCTATTCCTATTTGTCATTTTTGTGGTAAAAGGTGGCATATCAGGCCAAAATATTTTAAGCCACGTTTCCATGTGTATAGGATGTTTAATGAATCTACATCTACTTCATCTAGAGGGAAGAAATGGCTAAAATGAAATCGATTTCTAAAAGTTCCATTTATGGTGATAAAAACATAAAAACACTTTCTACTCAATCTTTTCTGGATTTAATGAAGTATGTTGGAGTTTGTTTACTATAGTGAGTCATATTTATGGAGGATAATCATGAGATCAAGTGCTTCATTTTTTGATTTCTAGTTCAAAATTTATTCCAGTGTGTTGCACTTTCAATTTTGTGCGGCCACACTGAACCAAGTTTGCTTTATGTTCTCTTACATAAGACTTGTATTATGTTTAGGATGTCTTGTAGTTTTGTGTATGTTAGTTTTCATCAAAATTTCTGCCAAGACCTCCACTGAATAGCTACCACCTATTGATGAGTAAAAGCCACCTTGAGTAAGTAGTTTTAGTGTAGAGACCTCTATTCTACGACTGCTCTACCATGGAAAAGGCTCCCTTAATATGTGCGTAAGTCATAGATTGGATATTTATGAGTGGCTTGTAGTTGTGTTGAGCCTATTTCATGATCACAGAAAAATTATTTGCATCATAGAAATATTATTTTGGAATGAATGGGACAATACTTCATGTATTTTGTTTATTGGTGCTTTAATATTTTGAGGTAAGGGGTTGAATAATAAAATAAGCATCTCCCTTGAGGACACTTGTACACATCTATCTTGCTTACAGTTGGTAGTTGGTTTCTAATAAGTATTATTGACTATCTTAGACTCCTTCTTCTCATATGTTTCTTAGGGTTAATCAGCCTTAGTAACTACTTCATTGATTACCATATTTTGAAATTGTATTCTCTGGTTTTTTTTTTTTTTTTTTGCTTGTTAATCATCCATGATTTGCTTTATCATTGATTTATCCTCTATATGATTTGATCTCATTGAGTGAATATTCTTTGTGGATTTTTTTCTTTTATCTAGGGTTTGAGTGTGGTTAGGATATTTGGAATTATCCCTATTTTTCGTCTTTGTTTCTGAATTTCCTTCCATAGAGTTTATGTGTGATTCCTTTGGATTTTCTTTAATTTATCCCCTCTCTATTTTTTTGTTGTTTACTAATCATTTGTTTGAGGGSGAGCCTCAGGAATCATCTCAAGGGAAGACTCCAACATCTGAGTCGGCTGAGACTGAATCTCAAAGTTGGCCAATCACTGATTATCCTTCAGTCATGATTTATGCAAGTTACTAGCAGATTGTTAGTTGTTTCTTAGTTATTTCCATAGTTCATGCTACTTGACATATTATTATTTTTGCTTTTTGTTATCAAAAAGGGGGATAATATACACTTGATTTTGATTTTGATTTTGATTTTTGAGTTTTATTTTTTATTCTTTTGGTTATTCATTTGAACTAAAAAAGGAGAGTAATGGTAATTGACATAGTTTGATGGATATGGATATTGGATGATGTTATTGCAAAATGGATATTTTGCTAGCTATAGTTACTAGATGTTTAGATTAAGGGAAGTAACATCTCATTAAAGAAATAACATCAATTTATGATGGAATTATGAATTATATCATTACTCATGGTTACTGGATGGTTATTTTTCAAATGGTGTTCATGTTAATGATGATGGTTTTTGGATTATGTCATTACTAATTCTTGGTTCATAATTTTTACGACTTATGGAGGGATATCATGCTAATTATTGAATTTTAAAGATAAATAACTTTCTTGCAAGATTATTAGTGATGTGTGTCTTTATGTTCATATGAAAACCAAAAAGGGGAGATTGTGATTATATAAGTTTTGGTTCTCATACGAATATTTGAATTTTGAATTAATTCATACATTTTCATGGAATATATTGATCTCAAAGTATTTGGTTATTGATTATTGATTATCAATACTTATGAGTTATCATATTTATCTTTTCAGATAWGGATTTCCAATCCTTTTATAAATTTGATTATTGATTTATCTCTTATTCAAATATTTTCATTCCTGCAAGATCATCTATATATCTTTGCTCATTACTTTGGGGTTAGTTTAACAAATACAAAGAGAAGAATATCAATCTATGAGTATGATATTTAATTGTTTTTGTTCCTAAATTAATATTGAGTAATGTTAACCCAATATTGATTACTGTAGTATGTTTGACTTCTGCAAGTGTTGTTCATCAAATTGAAGTTTACAAAGATGATATTTTTGAAGAGATTCAGAAATCAAAGCTYGACAGATTTTCCAAGATAACCGATGGAAAGGAGTTCTGCCAATTGAAGTCAAGCAAAGTTCATCAAATCAACTCAATGACTACAAGATTCGATATAGTAAAAGAGAGTTTTTACTTTATTTTGAATTATTAATGCATAAGTCCGTTGAACATTATTTGATTTAGTGGATTTGTTTTAACGCCTAGACATTGTCCCATGGATATAGACATTTATGCCGAACCATGTTCAGTTGTGTTTCTACCAAATTTATTGTGGTTTGATTTATTTATATCCAATAAATGATTATAAAGTAACATACTAAGACAAATAGTAACCAACACGAATAAATATGAATTGTAATTGCCACAGTTTTAATGTGGATATGCCAAAAGGAATTAGGTAGCAAGAAAAAAATGTGATGATGAAAAATAATGTAGGTAGGGAATGTAGAATCAGTTCAAAGCTGAAGTAAAGAAAATTATTTAAATAATCGTTCAATTATATTTTGTTTAATTTTCCAAATATTAAAATTTTTATGTATCCAATTTACTTTATTTCCAATTTTTAGTTCTAATACATATATATATTCTTGGTGCAACAAAAGTGTAAATGCAAGAACTAACAAAAAATACTTAGTTAAACGTCTAAATAAATTATTCAAATGAATATTACCTAGAAAGCCGAATAGTCTTAGCTATTATGATATTCAAAATTCTAAAAATGTAAAACAGAGAACATAATCATAACTTTAATACAATATTAGAGTATTTGACATAAAATAACCTTCCACTTTCCCCTAACCTTCCCAAGAAATAAAAAATATATATAAAATAACAAATAGTTATATTTTGTAGTACTGATTTTCGAAATTATTTTCCTTTTTCATTTGAATTGTATTAAAGCATCCATCATTCCTTAAGAAAACATATTAAAAATATTCTAGAAAGTTATTATTAATTCAAATATGAATTGCAATTACCACAATTTTAATGTGGAAATGCCAAAATGAATTAGAAGGCAAGAAAAAATGTGATGATGCAAAATAATGTGGATAGGGAATTTAAAATCGGTTCGAAACTGAAGTAAAGAGAAAATTATTGAAATAATCCTTCAACTATATTTTGTTTGAGATCTCAAATAATAAAAATTTTATGTGACCAGTTTACTTTATTTTCGAATTTTTAGTTCTCAAAAAGTATGTATATATTCATTTGTTATTGTTATTATTATTATTATTATTATTATTATAATATTATATGTGACTAAACCATTCTCACTTAGCTTTTTAGTTCTATCCACCACACTAATATTTGAATCTTGTTGTTCAAGAGCATGCACCATAATAAGCATGATCCACACAAAATATGTTTCTTTCGGTAGATGCACATTATCAAATCACACAGACTGGAAAGCACATGTCATTTGATTACCATCATCTCCAAAAAAGGGGAATGAAATGAAATTTCTAGTTTTCAAAAATGAAATATAAGAAGTAGAAAAAATTATTCAAATTAAAACATCTAAAAAACATTATAAATTGCTTAATTTGAACACTCAAAGTGCACATCCAAGAGGATGGTGAAAATTAAATTTCACAATTTCCTTAGCAACAAGTGGTGCATAATATGTAAAATATATTATTCTAGATATCTAGAAATGGGTTAAACATTATTAACATTGCATTCCGGAGATGGTATTTCTAGCAGAGGCGAACTGAATTCTCAATGTTTGACATGGAAGTATCCTGGAGTTCCTTCATACAATTTTGAGACAATGCCTCAAGGAATTACTACCAAATCAACCTAGGATGTTTTATCGAGTTTTTGCTATTCAGCTAAGACATGTTTTGCTATAATGGAATAAATGTTTATAGGATGTACACTACCTATTTTGTAGCCTATTTGTTGTGACCATTTTAAGTTAAATTGCAATGACTTTAATTATGCATTTATTAGTAATATGAATACCATCTACTTCATAAGTTCACAAGAATTATGCTGTTTTTTTTTTCAAGCTTATATTTAACTAGTTTTGTAATGCCTCTTTTCGCGAGTATCTGGATGTAAGGATATCAGCATATGAGAGTTGTGCTCCTAAAAACCCCAAGGCATTCTTTCTTTTTTGGTTTTTTCCTTTGAAGTGTAAACCTTCAAACTTTTAATGGGCAMGTATAATTGATAGGGAACTCAATCAAAATATAATATTTTCTTGGTGCAACAAAACTGTAAATGCAAGAATAACCAAAAAAGCTTCATAAAAATAATTATTATTGTAGCATTTTCATTGTTCTTAAAAATTAAAACTATGAACGTACTAAATAAATTGTTCAAATGAATATTACCCAGAAAGCTAAATAGTCTTAGTTATTATGATATAAAAATGCAATACATAGAACATAATCATAATTTGAATACAATATTAGTGTATTTGAAATAAAATAACCCTCCATTTCCCCTGACCATCCCAAGAAACAACAAAAAAGTATAAAATAAAAAATAATTTATATTTTATAGTATTGATCTTCGAAATTGTCTTCCTTTTTTATTTGAATTGTATGAAAGCATCCACCATTCCTTAAAAAAATATATTAAGAACCTTCAAGAAAGTTATTATTAATTTAAATATGAATTGTAATGGCCATAATTATAATATGGAATATGCCAAAAAGAATTAGAGAGCGTGAAAAAATGTTATGATGAAAAAATACTGTAAGGTAGAGAAATTAGAACCAGTTTAAAACTGAAGTAAAGAGAAAATCGTTGAAATAATCCTTCAAATATATTTTGTTTAAGATTTATAATACTAAAAATTTTATGTGGCGCTCCCATCGTCCCCTAAGTATGACTGGGGTCAAGCAAGTTGTCGTCTGCCTGTCGGCCGTCAATACTATCATTATCAAAGGTACCTTTCTCATAAAACATTTGAAGAAAATCCCAACAAGGTTGTAGATAGGATTAAAATCTTAGGATAAAATACATCATGGTAGACTAAGGATAATAGTGTTGTTCACTTGCATTCCTAACTCTCATCCCCAATACTGACGCCTCAAGGTTTGTGTTTATCAATAGAAAAAATAAAGAAAAAAAATGAGTGCTAGCTTGGTGAGCTCTGCACGTGTGCAAAATGAGTTTATGAAGCACATGTTCAGGGATATTAAAAAAAATTCACAAAACAGTTTCGCTGTTTTGGAGACGATTGATCAGGGAAAAATATTTGTAAGAATAAATACATATTCTTTGTAGAAGTCGTAATTTTAGAAAATAAAGTCGAATGTGAACAAGCATACTACATTTGAAACCTGTCAATTTATAGTAATAGAAACTCAATTCACACACTTTTACCATGGAGACGGCATTATACATGGTCTAGTAATACCAGCCTTATCACCTCATATGTATGTATGCGATTCACAACCTTATCATACTCATATAAATCAATGGTACTCGCTAGCTTAGGTAAAAAGAGAGTCATTCACCCCAGGTTCAACCTCCTAACTAAGGGTATGGTTGTCCATAATTTGATTTGAGTACCAAATGACACGATCGTCTGTCCAATGCATTCCCAATCTGCCACCTAGCAGAGTATTTTACCCGCAAGACTAGTTAGTCGGAGCTCGCCCATTGAGTACTCAATTCTATCCGTCAATTCCATCAAGCAATCAAAAAGTGATCTCATAACATGTTTCGAAAATGCTTTTGTCAACTGAAAATAGAGATCACGAGTGTGTCAAAAAATTTTCCTGAACAGTTTTATCAAACAGGCTTTTGAAACATAAATGACATAAATTTTTCAAGAATTGAAATTTTTGTAAAATGAAAACTTTTGTAGAACTTTTTTTTTTTTTTTTTTTGAAAATTCAGTTGTAGAAATTTTTACAGGATAGGAGAGTTCAAAATATTTATGAGAAATTACGGTTGATAGGAAAATTAATTTTCAAGCATACGAGAATTGAGTTAATTAGAGTACGCTTGCATGAAAACAAGCATATTTTTGCTAAATTTTAAAATTCAGAAGGAAACTCAGGATAGAATAATAGTTATGTAGAGTAGGCTAAAAATAAGCACGATTTACGGAGTTTAAAAATTGGAGGAACTCACCTATAATTTTGATTAGTCAGAAAGTCTACTATCGGGTACTTCCAAACATAATTCACAGCAATATTCTTAGTAATAAATCTCAATATATCATACCCAAGTCATAACCTAAAAACCTATTTCACAATAACTTGGCTTTATCGTTTTAATCAGTTTTATGAGTAAAATCATTTCTGCAAAAATAGATATTTTCCGTTCTAAGATCAAATGTGTAAAGCCATTTAACTTAGAATAAATTTAGAAAAAGCATTAGTAATAAAATTCTGGGGTAAGAGTGATAGTTTTGAAAATTTGATTTTGACAGAAATGGATAGCTGGTAATGTTTCAAACATTAATCCTGGAATACTCAGGATCTCTAAATGAGATTGGTGGAAAAATAATTCTAAAAAGCTAAGGTCATGACCACATGGAAATATACATAAAAAGGTTTGAATAAATCTCAGATTTAAAGAAAAATGCACAACTCATGCGGCAAGATTGACCATACTATAAAGATCAACTCATACCTTGAATTCTACAGGTGTAAATTGGATGAAATTTGTACTATATTTTCCCTAATATCTGTGGCTTTATAATCATATGTCACAATTAAAATTCCACAAAGTAATAAGGTTTCTGTGATGAGTTAAAAATAGATAAGAATTCTAGCTTAGCCAAAACAAACCCTAATGATCATCTCTTATGTTTTCTCCAAGTTTTAATATGAAACACTTAATTTGAAAATATATCGGCAACCTATTTACACCTCGTGACAACAACATAACCATTAATTCAGAAAACTCATGAAAAACTCATAGAGTCATATTTTACATTATGTTGTTCCCTTACTTAAGTCGTTTCTTGTCGAGTTCCATATATGATTTACCTTGTATTGGACTAATTTCATTTTGAAGTGATTAATTGRGGAGTTTCATTTTAAACACAAGACAAGTGCAAAAATCAATTGTAGAAGATCTTAAAGAGGRCAAACAACGAATTCAAAGGAGTTTGTGGCCAAAATACAATTTCCAAAAGCTAAAAATCATCAAAAAACGACTAAGTATAGAGGAATACTACATCAGGCGCAAGTTGTAGGGCAATCATATGCCAGTTCAAGGGCATTTTCATGCCCTATTTTTCAYAACCAAAGTATCACTAGTTTGGCCTTTTCAGCACTAAATCGGCACTATTTCAAGCTAAATCAAGTGACGATCGAACCCTTTTTAGGGCTTTTTATGTCATTCTATAAATCGTGCATTTTTATGATTGATTTGAGAAACTTTTAACGGCTAAAAATACTCTATTTCCATAGTCTTAGAGTAGTTTTAATAAGAGGAAGGAAGCCATAGGAGAGCTTGAAGACTTGTATTCAACCAAGAGTGCTTAAGGATTTGTTCATCGAGTTGTTCTTTCTACTCTAATATTTGGTTCTAACATGTTTATTATACTCACTATGATAGATTTCTTGATTTTCTTAGGTTAAACTCATTTTGTTGGTTAGCGTTATTTGAGAAGATAATTTTTTTATAATATGTTGAACTCTATTGCACCTTTGGTGTTGATACCGAATCTAGTTGAGTTGTTTATTATCATTGTGGCTTTCTTAATGCTTTTTGTGAATTAGCTATCTTCATCAATTTCATAATCAATTCGGAAGGACTGAAAGGTGAACAAATTGATTAGGACTTAAGAAATGATGACCCATTAGTATTGAACCGACTAGGGATAGAATTGATTCCTTTTGGATGGTTTCCAATAGTAATAGACCGTGGTTAATGAAATTAGGAAAATTCTTAGAGCTTTAATGCAATTTCAGTTAATTTACATGACATAGGGATATGGCTTTAGTTAATTGGAATTGTTTTATGACAAGGATTATGCAAGATCTAAAATAGGAAATTCTACCATAATCAATTAGATTAGATTTGGGAATTAGGGAAATTCAGGTGCGATTAACTTGGCTCATTATTGGAATGATTTGGATCAATACCCTAACCAACCTCTTTTATTTATATTAGATCTTTTTGAATTTAGGTAATTGAATTTCATAATTGAACCTTTTAGATTACTTCTTCTTTTCTAGTTCTTAGTTTAATTCCTTCACTTTTGATAAGTTTAAATTAGGAAATTTCGGTGATATTGGTACTAGATTAGAAATCCTTGTGGGATCGATCTTATTTCACTTTCTATACACCTTTTGACACTATTATAGTTCCTAAGAGAGGTGGTGTGATGGAATTAGATTCCATACAAACCATTCTCTCCCAATTAACTCTCATTTCCAAAAATTTGGGTATAGGAGGTAGAATCACATGTGAATATTATGGAGATACTCATGGGAATATTAATTTCCAACAAAACTATGACCCTAATCCCAATTTCCCTCCACACTCCTAAGAAGATGTCCATTATGTAGGCCCTAATGTTAGACCCAACAATGCCTACTCAAATACTGTAACACCCGGAATTTCTTCTTATTTAATTTTGTTTGATGTTGTGTGAATTGTGTGCCAACTAGGGTTGAAAATTTTATATGTGATTAATGTTTTAAAATCGCATGTTTAATAAGTATGAAAATATTATCCGTGTCGAATAAGAGTTATCGTTTGGTTAAAGGCTTGACTCATGGGCCTATTTGTTTGTTAGTCAGAAGTTGGGCTTTTTATCGAAAAGAAGCCCGTTATATTAAATTTACGTATTTTTGGTTAAATTTGGATGGGAAGGCCCAAAAGGTTTGGGTTACTGCCCAAAATATAAATTTAAAAAAAAAAGAAAAGAAAAGAAAAGAAAAAAAACCCTAAAGAAACCCATCTTCTTCCTCCCATATGCCGCCGCCGTCGAAACCTTACCCACCTCTTCTTCTTCTCTTCTCACCGCCGCCACTGCCGACACTTGTAGTGGCCGCCGCTCACCCCACCAGATTTCGGAGCCGCTCTCGACACGAACGGACGCGACTCGGCCAGGCTGTGGCCATCGCTGCTCGCTGAGCGATCGTGGTGGACTTCCCTGCTACTAGATCCGTTTGTCTCCAGCTCTCTCTCTTCCTCTCTTGTTGTTTGATTTGGTCATTCGGTGGGTTCCCCTGCTTAGGTGCTGAATRAGAAGGTGAGTAATCCAAAGGAAACGACTAAGGCTTTGGTTACCGGCGAGACGATTTCCAGAGGCGACCCTTTTCTCGTTGATTCCAATAGCGGCGACACGGACCTGCAGAGATCAACGATCTGCTCTGCTCATCGAATATCTGCATGCTGCTCGATTCGACCAGAAAACCTTCGCCACTCGAATCGAAGCTCTGCTAAGCGGCTAGTCGATCTGTGCGTGTCACAGCTTCAGCCCAACCGTCCGCTCGACCACTTGCGCACCACGCCAGCTGCTCCTCTGCTACTTGTGGTTTGACCAGAAAAGGGAGCTTCCAGATCTGGAACCAGCAATAGCTTGGCGCTGTTCGGTTGTTGCTCGCCAACTCTCTCCCATAACCGATCAGACCTTGTGCCGACGTTGTTTTGCTCGCCCTCGGAGTTTGCCAGAAGCCGACCAGAAACATTGCCGATTTTTGTTTGGCTAAGAACGGGCCCGGTACTCAGCAATGCTAGACCTAGTGCCCAGCAAACATAGGTGCCTAGCGCGCGCGCCCAGGAGCCCAGAGCCCGATGCCTAGGCACCCAGACACCATTGCGCACAAAGACCTATTGCCTTTCCCAAGACATTTGGATATTGTGAATTTTAAGGTGAAAATGCTAACACTTAATATTGAGATTGTATAATTTGTATATAATTATGACTGAAGTGAATTGAGGGGAGTATATTGATTAGGTTTATACCCGAGCTAAGAAGTTGAATTGRAACCTTAAAATCGTGATATCCGATAATATGAGAAGTAAATATGAATTTATAAATTAATAAATGACATTTTTGGATTAAACACATAATACCTAAGTTGAGACGATCGAACTAAGTAGACCCTCCTCTGTAATCAACTAGGTTACTTCGAGGCTTTACATTGAGATCGGTTGAAAGAGTCCACTTCACAACTTAAGTAAGAATTCGTTTACGTACAGGACTCCAAGTAAGTAATCCTCCCATCTCATTAACGTTATAAATGAGTGAAATTGAACTCTTTTAATTGCTCTAATATGTTGTGTATGAGATTGTATATTCATATGTGTAATTGTGTGGAATGTTAATGCGTTCATAGCCTGTATCACTTTTATGTCAAATGATATGTTATCATGTTTCATATCTTGTACTAATTGTCGAATGTTATGTTATATAAGGTTGTACGCATCTCATGTCATGAGCATATAGTTAGAATTCTACATCACATTTGGCATGAGCCATTCACACACTTAGAAGGTGAATGGTTTAGGAATGGGATTTCAAAGGAAAATGTAAAGTTTTGAAAATGCTAAAGTTTTCGGAAAGGAGTGTAAACCTAGCCACAAAAGATGTGAGTGGGAAATGGGACATGGGGGACCGGCGCACCCGACCCTACCCTCTTGGAGGGTAGGTAAGAATGGAATGTTCACCTCCTTGGAGGTGAAAGTATGGAAAGAAAATCTTTTTTTTTTTTTTTTGAATGTTAACTGCTTTGCGGTTCTACTGGTAGAAATGGAATCGGGTTCCAAATAACTATGGCCCACTGTAGAGCTTAGTGGCCAGGCGTTACACTTTAGTGAGCTCACGAACAAAAGAAAATGGAAAGTTTTTACTGTAAGTGAATTTTGAAGGGAATGTTTTGTAAAGGAATTTTGAAAAGGGAATGTTTGAAAATTTTTTCATTTAAAAGGCGAAACTTTAAAATTTCACGATATGTAGGACATGTTCATGCATTCATATTTATTAGGCTTTTTAGTCATTTCTTTCTCTTATGTTTCATTTCAAATGATGTATAACCAGATGGGGTGAGGAAGTCACTTGTGGGTGAGCTATAATACCCGGGAACTAGTTTTCAAATCGATTTATGTAATAAGATGATTTTAATTTTTGAATGGTTTAAATTCTTGAGGCTTCTGCTATTTTTGTTTTGAACCAATGTTGGGATAGTAAGGATTTGTTAAAATATATTTTTGACTCTTTTGGGTATTGTTGAGTTTTAAATATATCGTTGATTAATTGCAAGTGGAATGATGTAATACTCTCGGCTTAGGACGGTTCTTAATCTGGGGTGTTACAAATACCATACAACCCTAGGTGGAGGAATCATCCTAACTTCTTTTGGAACCAAAATGCAAACTCTAGTCTAACGCAAATATTAGGCCACCTCAACTTTCAATTTTACCTCCTCAAGTTAATATTTCCAATTTAGAAGCCTCGGTTGGTAAATTCGTTACTGTTGTAGAAACTAGGCTTGAAAATCAAAAGGCTTCTATTAAGAATCTTGAGAATCAAGTAGGGAAATTAGCCAATTTTCTTTTCCAAAGAGTTCAAGGTTCCTTACCTAGGAACACTGAAATCAATTCAAAAAATGTAATGCCATATCTTTAAGAAGTGCGAGAGTGATAGAGGATTCAAGGTTCCTTACCTAGGAACACTGAAATCAATCTCAAAAAATGTAATGCCATATCTTTAAGAAGTGCGAGAGTGATAGAGGATCCTAAGGGTAAAGGAACCCTCTAAGGGCAATGATTTGGTTGAGATGGTTAAGGAACCTAGTATTGCATCGAAGCTTGATAAAGCAAAGAGGGGTAAAGGTAAAATGAATAGTAAGAAAATAGATTACAAATCTTTACATTTTCCTCTAGTTGTCCAACCCTCTAAGGAGAATCATCAATTTAGGAAGATTTTGGAGAATGAAAAAATTAGAGATAAATCTCCCTTTTGTTGAGGCAATTTCTCAAATGCCCAAATATGAAAAACAATTTAAGGACACTTTGTCTAATAAGAAAAAATTTCTTGATTTTGAAACTTTTTATTTAAATGAGGAATGCTCTGCCGTTGTTCAAATTAAACTCCTACTAAGCTTAAAGATAAGAGAAAATTGGTTATTCCTTGTCATATTGGTGAATGTTTTTTTTTTTTTTTTTGGGGTAATGTGCTTTTTGATCTTGATGCTAGCATAAATTTGATGCCTTTATCTATTCTTTGATGTTTAGGGTTACGAGAGGTGAAACCTACAAACATGACCTTCCAATTAGCTGATAGGTCCACTAGACACCCTATGGGGATAGTGGAGGATGTTTTATTCAAGGTTGACAAATTCATCTTCCCGGAAGATTTTGTGGTATTGAATATGGAGATGATCATGTGATGCCTTTGTTGTTAGGGAGACCTTTCCTAGCTATCGAAAAAATATTAATTGATGTGGAGAAGGGTGAGCTAACCTTACGAGTTAGGGATGAGTGTGCTATTTTTAAGATGCCTAAACACCCCTAAAAGATCTAACCAAAGTTATCCAATTCCTTGAAGCTAAGCATAAAGAGATGACCCCACTGAGCTCTAGGTTCCACTGGAGCTGAACGAGATATCGCCTACCTTTCGGCAGTCATGTTACAAGCACGTAAAATTCAATCAAGTAGTACAGAAGCATAATACTTAATTGCGTATTACAACCCAAATTATAGTCCTTAGGGATTAAGTATCCCAAGGAAAAGAACTCAATATATTACCAAAACACTAAGCTTATAATAAAATCATTAAGTCTACCAAAACAAAGGCATATGAGCCCCAAGCAACTCCTAAGCAATCTTCACATGTTCAGTCTTATCTTGTAGCTCTAGGGATCAAATACCCATCACTAACAACATGAGAAAACCTATAAGCGAAACTCAGTGTGTCCCATGTGTGTGTGCAAGGTGGGTTACAAATCAAGAGCACGATTTTTGAGTAAATATGTTAAAAGAGTTTTAGTAAAAGACTTGTTTTCAAAAAAATGATTATTTGCGAAAACATGTAGTTTTTGGAAAATCAGATAAGTCAAGAGTGAAGTGAGAATACTACGTTCTAGAACTCATCGGGTTCTAATAATAGTAATCCAATTCACTTTTATCGCAGAGTCAATGTCATACGGGGTCTATTAATATCGGCCTTATCCCTCTAGACGTAGGCGCATGATTTTCTAACTTATTGTACCCACATCAATAAATGGTACCCACTAGCTTGGGTAAACAGGAGGCACCAAAACTTAATTAAACCTCCTAATCAATGGTACGACTGTCCACAATCAGAACTAGGCACCGTATGATGCAAGCATCTACACAATGCATTTRCGGTTCGTTGGCACATCCAAGTCATTGGCCAAGGGTTGGTTCACTCTGATAGCATCGTCTYGACTAGTTCAAGAGGTACTCYTATTGGGTACTGATCAAGAACATTATTTTGTCTATCGGACTAGTTAGTCAGAGATCACCAAATTGAATACTCAATACTATCTATCAAATTCGTTTATCACACAAAAGTGTTTTCAAGCAAGTCATGAACTTTCTAAATAGTTTTTAGTTCAGAAAAATCACATGCCTTGTTTTCCTGCTCGTTTTTTGTAAAATAAATGCAAGTAAAATAGACTTTTCACAAGAATATTTACAAATCAAATATTTGAGAAATATTTTTTGGAAACAAGTTTCTGCAGAAAAAGCTTTTAAGGGGAACTCACCTGGAGCTTGATGAATCAATAAAAGGTCTATTATCTATCGTTTCCTAAAAACAATTCAAAAGAAACATCCTTGGTGATAAAATCATAAAAATCACACCCAAGTCATGACTTAAAAACCTTTTTACAATAACTCAGCTTTATCATTTTTGTGAGTTAAACTCATTTCTGCAGAAATAGATATTTTCTYGGATGAGATCAAAATATTCAAAAATTTAAAGTATATATAATTAATAAATTAAGTATATATGATACAATGATCAGAGAGTTTATAGGATAAAATGATATGTTRTTGAAAAATCAGAGAATGGATATCTTGTGGTATAGCGATCCTTACTCCCAAGATACTCGGGATTTTTGAATGAAACTATTGTCCAAATGATCTTAACAATCTAAGGTTTAAAATCATGCAAAAATCAGAGCTTAAAATAGTTAAATCCTAGAATTAAAGATAAGCACACAACTCGTGTTCAATTGTTCAGATTGACTACATTGCAAAGATCAATTCATATTTTGAGTTTTACTCGRGGAAATTAGATAAAATTTGTACTGAATTRTTGATAAGATCCGTGGCTTTCTAATGGAATATCAAAATCAAAATTACATTAAGTAATAAAGCTGATAAGACACGTCGACCTTGTTTACAAATTCTGATTCATCCAGAAAAATCCTAATGATTATATTCAAGCAAGTTCTACATGCAATATTTACCTTAAAACATATGAAAGACTCTTGTAGTCAACTTATGACACATCAAAAATCATTAACTCAAATTACCCATGCATTTTTCATGCAACATTTGGTTCTCCTCTAGCAATACTATCCATATAAATTCAAGCCTAACATGGATTCAACTCATCATTACTAACCTGGAAATACAACAAGGAAATGATTAAAATGGTAGGTTAAGAATGTAAAAAAAAGATGAAGTGATGGATGGACTTTAAATTGAATAAAGAAGGTTTTGGTCGGCTGTGTTAAGAGGTAGAAAGCAAAGCTGAATGTGGACTCAGAGGGGCTATTTCATTCAGCTGCTCTAGGAGTGGAAGAACGTTGTTGATTTTGACACATGAAGAATACAGGAAACTAGACAGCTGTATGATAAAATTGAGGTGAATTGAATGCTTATTTGTAGGACGGAACTTTCAAGGCTGAAATTGGCTGGCTGTTCCATGCACAAACGGAAGCAGAAAAAATCTGATTTTGCTACCACAGTGTGTGGACACATGGATGGGCAGCTGTCATTCCTTCAGCCTTTATCCTCTCTAAGCTTGCCAACACATCATGTTTAGGTTCACATGCCTAGCTGAGCATTGCATGCATTCGGACAGCTCTAATCCTCAAAGACAGAATGTGATTCTTCTTGCAAAAATCCACATAATCCGGACAGCTTGCCCTCACGATGGCAACAGGAATTTTGCATAATAGAAACCATCAAAATTAGACACCTATGCATACACAGTCATGCACACACCAYGCCACATAATAGACATGCATTGGTAGATTTTGGAGGACTAGGATTGAATAAGAATGCTGATCAGTGGCTGTGATTGAAGAAGGCAAAATTGGCTGGATTTTGGAGAGGAGCAATCGGTTATGAGGAAGCAAAAATCATGATAGACTTTTGAAGGTTTTAGGGAAGTTTTATTCTGAAATTTTGAATTAAATAGTAAGCTAATATAGTAGTAAATTTTATAAGAAAATAATGTAGTTGTTAAGAAAATAATTTTGAGCTTTCAAGATAAAGTTAAGGAAAAATCGGTTTTTGAAAATAGAGTTTTCAAAAATGAATTTAAGAAAAAGAATTTGGTTTAGAAAATAGTGTTTTCAAAAATAAAGTTTCAAGAAATCAATTTTTGTATATAGAGTGAGGTTTAAAACAAAAATCAAAGTCGAAATTTCTTTTCTTAGGAAAAGAGTTTTTGAAATTTAATTAAGTTGAGATTATGTTTCAGGTTTATTCTAACCGTAATAATCCTATCAAATTCTATGACTAATCATATCCTAGTCCTACATATTTTAATTCTTACACTAAATCTACTCGTGATATCGTAACCTATGTCGGTTTCCATTTCCTTCATGTCTTGTAATTAATTATCTTTCTAGATGTGCCTTTCTCTGGTCATTTCTTGCGCAATCAGTGATCGGCACTTCCGTCTATAGAGTGCTTCACATGGAGCCACCCAAATTGATGATTGACAGCTATTCTTGTATGCAAATTCTGCTAGTGCAAGATTATCTGCCCATTTGAACTCAAAGTGTACCACACATGCCCGCAACATGTCCTCTAGGATTTGAATGGTCCTTTCTGATTGCTTGTCTGTTTGCAGATGTGCGGTTGTACTGAAACCCAGGGTAGTACCCAGTGCGTTCGAGAATTTTGGCCAAAATTGAGAAGTTAATCTCGAGTGGTCCAGGATGATGTTTACAAGCACGCCATGGAGTCTCACTATCTCCTGTACATACAGCTTCGCTAGTTAGTCCAGAGCATACTTGATGTTGATGGCTACTACCCAATAACCCGACATTAGTTTATCAGGTAGGCCAAATATCCTTGACATTCTTCAATAATTTTCTAGCCTTAACTCCTGAAATGATTAGATTTCCAAACTTACCCTTAACTCCTTGTAATTGTACTACACCTTATGTAAAATCTTAGTTCTACAATTAAGGTGCACATAATGTCTTTGACAACCAATCCATAACTAGTATCAAATCATAATTCTTAAAGGATAGTGCTATCAAATTTCCTGGAAGTAGAGTCTTTCCCACAAAAATCTCACACTCTGGGTATACTATGTTGGAAGTTATGGTTTTTCCAACTGGAGTACTCACTAAGTAATGGCTCATCAATTCAATAGGAGTGTTAGGCAAGAATGCTATAAAGTGCGGTGCTACAAATGAATAGATGCATCCAGGGCCTACTAAAATTCCAGCTTCATTAGATTAGTAGAGTACTTTCCACCACATTGGAATCTTCACTCACATCCCTTTTTTCTATTGCAAATGCCCGAGCTTTAATTGGAGGTCTCTCGCGCTTGTTTGTTGGTGAAGCTTGAGATCTAGCTGGTCCTTCTCTTGAATTTCCCTGAGGAGGGTTGCTCTGCTTCAGACATGTTAGGTAAAATGTTTAGAACTTTCGCACGGGATGCATTGATTATTCTTCCTTCATTATTGGTCTTATATCCCCATCTTCCACAGAATTCACATGTGATGTGGGGTCGTGGAGGGAGTTAAGGATTATGAATCATATTCCTTCCTTTCTTGTGATTGTCCGAATGCCCTTGCCATCTCCTATCATTAGGGTGTTTCTGAAATGAACCTCCTTGCCCCATGCTTCACTTGGTGGCCTCCAATATATTATCGCTGTTTTTAGTGAGTTGCGGCTTCCACAACAATACTATATGTAGTTGGTGAAATTGGCACCAAGGCTGCTGTAATTCAGGTCGCAAGCCCTTGATAAATTGTCGAGTTTTATGTTCCTAGGTATCAATCAGTCGTAGGAAATACTTGGATAACCTCTGAAATTTTGTAGCATACTGGCTGGCTATCATATTTGCTTATTGTAAGGTCTAGAATTCATCCTCCCTCTTTTCTCTAATAAGGAGAGGTATGAACACTTTCTCAAATTCTACTACGAACTTGTCCCAGTATATTGGTTCGCGGGCATGTCCTCTTAGTTGAAAGGCTACGAATCCACTCTCCTTACATCCATCTGTTGCAAATTGTGAAATATTTTCTCCATTTGACCCAACCATTTTTCTATCTTATCTTCTCTTTCTATTTCTCCAAACTATTCAGGAGGTTGGTATCTCATGAATCTTTGTACGACTTCATCCTCATCACTATGCTGAATCGACCAAGGTGTCCTTCCTTGCAAAGCCATTTCAATTAAGGTTGTCATCTTATCCAATGCACGGGCTGCAGTTGGTTCCTCAATCGAATAGGTGTATTTGAATCTTACCTCTGTTTAGTCGCAGCCTCATCTGGAATTGTTTTATTAATGTGGGTCCTTCCTACACCCCTTCATTCGGTGGTATTCTACTGGCTACCTATTCGTGTTCTAGGAGCCATATCTATACACACTAATCATTCCAACTCCAATAAAATACTACTAGGTATGRTAGTCACAGTTTCATGTACGATTTCTAGCATCAAGTCCTATCGGGATTCTCCAATGTTGCCTTCAATCAAGCACATATCGTAATTAAATAGATCTATATGATCTTATTATGTTCTCTCCAATATAGGTCCTAATAGGTTCTTAACCTAAAGTCTAGCCTTTAAAATTTTATCCACAAATCCTATTAGATTAAAAAATTAGGCTCGTCTATACCTCTCAGCTTCCTCTAGATTCATAACATACGTTCTGATAAGACTATTACCCACAAAATCTTACAGATCTTATAGCCTAAAGCTTTAATACCACTGGTGATGACCCTGCCAACCCCTAGGTTCAATTGGGACAGAACGAGATGTTGTCTGCTTCTGACAGTAACGTTACAAGCACATAAAATTCAATTAGCTAGTGCGGAAGTATAATACTTAATTATGATATTACAACCCAAAATGCAATCCTTAGGGATTAAGTATCCAAAGAAAAAGAATTTAGTTTATTTCCAAAATACCGAGCTTATAATATAATCATCAAGTCTGCCAAAACAAAGGCATAGAGCCCCAAGCAATATTAGATCATAACTCCTACCATTCTTCAAATGCTCAGTGTTGTCCTATAGCTCTAGGGATCAAATACCCGTCACTCAAAACATGAGAAAACCTATGAGCGAAGCTCAGTGAATCCCGTGTGTGCGTGCAAGGTGAGTTACAAATCAAGAGCATGGTTTTCGAGTAAACATGTTAAAAGAGTTTCAGTAAAAGACTTGTTTGCAGAAAAATGAGTATTTTTTRGAAAATATGTAGTTTTTGAAAAACCAAATCAAGTCAAGAGTGAACCGGGAATACTAAGTTTGAAAACCTATCTGCTTCTAATAATAGGAATCCAATTCACTTTTACCATAGAGACAACATCATAAAATTAATTTTAACAATTAAGAATAATACATTTGAAAACTCGTCAATTTCTATGACATTATAAACAACTTAATTTGAACAATCGCATTGCACATGCAAGATTATAGTGAAAATTAAATTTCACAATTTCCTTAGCAATGGGTGGTGCTTAAATTGTATAATATATTATTCTAAATATCAGAAAATGGGTTGAAGATTATTAGCATTTCATTCCCTCAAAATCAAATTCGTGTTCATTTGAATGCAAGCAACAAACAAAATGATAATTACAAGAGAAGGTCCTTCTAGCATAGGTGAACTGAATTCCTAAGGTTCACACATGGAAGTATTCTGGAGTTCCTTCGTACAGTTTTTAGACAATGACTCAAGGAGTTACTACTAAATCAGCCTAGAATGCTTCATTGAGTTATTGTTGTTTATTTAAGACGTGTTTTACCTGTATAATGGGATACATTTTAACAGTATATGGACTATATATGTTATGGTGTATATGTTGTGGCCATTTTAAGTTAATTTTCACTGAGTTTAATTAGATATTTATTAGTATTTCGAGTATCATCTACATCATAAGGTTGCAATATGTATGCTTTTTTTTTTTTTTTTTTTTGCAGCCTTATATTTAACAAGTTTGGTGATGCCTCATTCCGCGAGTATCTGGATCTAAGGATATAATCATATCAAAATTTTGCTCGTAAAGAATCAAAGGCTTTTTACTTTTTAATTTTTTGCTTTCAAGTGTAAACCTTCAAAATTTTAATGGGAATGTCATATAAATGGCAAGAAACTCAATCAAAATATATTTTTTCTTGGTGCAACATAAGTGCAAATGCAGCACTAACTAAAAATGCATTGTAAAAGGAATTTTTATTGCAGCATTTCCATTGTTCTTAAAGATAATGATTACGAATGTAAAAATAAATTATTCAATGAATATTAGCCAAATGGAATCCATACTTTACCTAGAAAGCAAAATAGTCTTAGTTATTTTGATATTTAAAACTCTAAGAATGTAACATAGAGAACATAATCATAAAATTTACACAATATTAAATGATTTGGTGTAAAATAAACCTCCTTTCCTCTGACCATCCCAAGAAACAATACAAATATAAAATAAAAATAGTTATATTTTATAGTAACGACATTAGAAATTGATTACCCTTTCCATTTGGATTGTATGAAAGCATCCYCCATTCTTTAAGAAAATATATTAAGAACCTTCATGAAAGTAATTATTAATTTAAATATGAATTTTAATGGCCTAAATTATAATGTAGATAAGTGAAAAAGGATTAGAAAGCGAGAAAAATGTGATGATGAAAAATAATGTAGGTAYGGAAATTAGAATCAATTCAAAATTGAAGTAAAGGCAAAACTATTTAGGCAATCCTTCAATTCTTTTTTTCGTCAAGATTTATGATATTAAAATATCTATGTGCCCAATTTACTATATTTTAAATTTTTAATTCTCAACCTATATTTTATTCTGATTCTTTTTTTCCTTTAATGTGACCGTACCATTCTCACTCATTTTTTTAGTTCTAGCTACCGTATTAATATTTGAATCGASTCGTCCAAAAGTATGCACTATGACAGCTATGATCCACATAGAGTATGTTTCATTTCGTACATGAACGGTGTTTACACGATTTTCTCATCTGCAAAATAATAAGGAAAAAAAGGGATGCGAAACGATTGTATATTGATCTTGTAAACGTGACAAACAAGTGTTACAATTTCTGAAATATTATCGTGATAAGAACTTTATCTATTGATTCTTCTCTTCGAAATTTGCGAAGGGTTTCGTAGCTTYATCTCGGGGCTTGAGAGAGATTTGATGCTCTTTCTTCTAAATTTCTCTGAATGTTAGACCTTAATATGAATTTCTGGACGTCTTTCTCTTCTACTTTGGCCTCTATTTATAGGCAAAGCGAATTAATTTGATTGGTCGAAACCACACCTTGGGGTGACGTGGTGCCACTTGATTCGCGAAGCTCTAACCTTGATATCCATTGGTTGGACATTGTCATCATTGACACATGTCATCCTTTCATTGGTTAATATGCCACATACTTTCGGATTTAATGGGAATATTTAAAATTAACTTTTAATTATATAATTAGATTATAAAAATTTAATTTAATAAAATTTTCATATCTATAAATTGCCCTCTGGAACTTAACCACGAATACAACTCAAAGATGGATTTTTGAATGGACAAGTTCCAATTCAGTTTATGCCATTTGAGTCAACATTACAGATCTAATAACTTAGATTATTTTTTTGAACCGTATTTGAAATATTTGGGCTTCCTTAATTCTTTAACAGTAAGCCTACCTTCTTGGGCTGGAAGTCATCTAATCTAATTTTAAATAATCAGAATCTTAATCTAAACATATTTTACATATTGAATACATATTAAAATTGTGATACATCTTACATATTGATATATATTAGAGTTGTAATAGACTTATTTTTTTCTAATCCTATCACGACTCCCTATTCTAAATAGTTATCAATAATCTAAACATATCTTGCATACTAGAGTTATAAAAAGACTTTTTTTTCCTAATTATAACCCAACTCTCTTATTCTTTTGCCTATATATATATATATATATCCCAATTACATGAGTTTCTTTCATTTTATTTTTTTTTTTTTTGCATGACCAACATCAATATTTTGGTAAGTTATCTTGTGTGTTTACATAAATCTCTTATTTGATGTAGCACTTATCCTTGCGTTTGAGAATTTTTGAGAGAGACTTTAACAAGAGGTGTCGAGAAAAGTTAAAGAAGAGATAAAACTTCTTCTTCTTTTATCATGAACACCTTTTCCTTTTTGTGCGAGACTCAATTTTTGCTTGCTTGTTATCTCTTTCATTTTTTCTTTTTTTCTTTTTTTCTTTTTTTTGGCACAAGACTTCTTTTTTTTTTTTTTTCCCCCGCCTCCTTGTGTGTGCAAGACTTGATTTTTGTTTTTTTTTTTTTTTTTACTTGCTTGTTGTTTCCTTTGTTTTTCTTTTCTTCCTTTTTTTAATATARATTATATTGTGGCTTTTCTTTTTGCTTTAACCCAAATCGTATTTTTCTCGTCCTTTTTTTTTTTTTCCTTTTCTGGCCCATTCCTTTTTATTTTCCTCCACGGGTTAGCTGAGGACAATTAGCCCAAAATGCGTAGATGCCCAATCTTTCCAGTTCTTTTACTTCTCGGCCCAAGTGAAAATGGCCCAAGGTCAGCCCAGACCCAGACCTGGACATGGCATCTAGACCCAACCCAGATCATCCAACCCATCTGACAGCCCATCTTTCCTGTTCTRTTACTTCTGGGCCAATTGAAGACGGACTAAGGTCAGCCCAGGCCCAGAGACGAACACGGCATCTTGAGTCAACCCAGGTCATCCGACCCATAGATGGCCCATTCAACAGCCCAACCTTCCTGTTCTTTTACTTCTCAGCCCAATTGAAGACGGCCTAAGTCAGCCCAGGCCCAGACCCGAACACGGCATCTAGACTCGACTCAGGTGATCCGCCCCATATTATCCGGCCCACCAATCGCCCATCCCTTCCGGTTCTTTTACTTCTGGGCCCAATGAACACAGCCCAAGGTCGGGCCCGGCCTAGACTTCGTGCCTCATCTGCTATGGCCAAACTCATCAGCCCAGCTCCAATACCAGGWCCCGTGCTTAATCGGCCAAGAAAGCGGCCCAAGACCATCCAGCCCATCTTTCCATGTCTTTGGTTCATCGATCAAGACCCGAAGGCCCAAGACCCAAGACCACCAAGCCCACGATCCGAAGACCGGTTCGTCCTCCTCTGCACATTGCCGTCTCCGTCGCCGTCGTCTTCAAGTTGCAGCGGCAAAAAGTGCAGCAGCGGTYACCGAGAAAACTCGTCTTCCGGTCCGGTTTGATCTCAAGTACCCYAGCTTCACAATGCCGAGCAGCGATGAAACCTGACGACTCTTCGCCTTCAGCTTTGCTCCGGTGATGTCCAGACCCAGACGCACAGCGACCGCCCTCCTCCTCGCAAATTGCAACGGTGACCATGGATATCTGGCGGTGAGATGACCAGCAGCGACAAGTCTTCTGTTTCCGACCTGCAGCAGCATGCTTCGCAGACCGAAAAACCTTTGCCTTCAAGTCCTTCTCGATTTGCGGCGGCGAAGAACAGCGAGTAGCGGCGAAGAGATCTGAAATCCTTCCTGTTTCCGGTGGTGACCGAGAGAGTATGGTGGCAACTCTTCTGTCCTCTCTTCGACCTGCAACAGCGAAGTCTGCCCATTTTTTTTTCCTTCAGAGGCTCTCCTCAGGGGCGAGACATTTCTTGCCCTTTCTTTTCCTTTTCCCGCATCACACCGTTTTC
>MEJB01000027.1:1297718-1348881 GCA_001752375.1 Rhazya stricta | reverse complement strand
CTCATGCCCCATTTCCCACTCACATCTTTCATGGCTAGGTTTACACTCCTTTCCAAAAATCTTAACCTTTCCCTGAAAATGATTCATTTAAAACATTTTATTTCCTTTCAAATTTCATTTCCTAAACCATTTGCTTTCTAAATGTATGACTCGTTCATACCAGGAATGGTGTAGAATACTATAACTACATGCCCATGATATGAACTACATAAAACTGTATTAAAATACCATTCAATATAATAACAATACAAAATATAAATCACGTGAAAACATTCAACACAATCTCGACACATTTTCATAACACAGTCGAATACAACCACCACATAACACACAACGAAAGAGGTAGGTGGGTATGGGGATTTACTTACATAGAACTCATARACAATACATTCAATTTACCTAAAAYGAATTTGAAAACATTGATACATATGCATTAATGAAATGTGAGAATTTACTTACTTGGAGTCATTTACATTAAAGGTTCTTATTTAAATTGCAAAGCGAAATCCCTTGATCGTTCTCAACGTCAATGRGCTCGAAAATGACCTAATTGTGATTACAGAAAAAAGTCCATTTAATACGGTTGTCCAAGCTTAAATATTTAATGCTTATATCRATGAATGTCATTTGCCATTTTTTAATTCATACTTAATTCCCACATCACCAATTTGATACAGGTGAGTCARTATCTCCTCAACAGAAGCAACATTCAGGGAACTTCTCACGGCAGATAACCTCCATGATTGATAATTGGAGTTTCAGCCAACAATCGAATTATTRTGAAGCGTCAGATATTGATACAGCCAAAGCTGGAGAATCTGAAAAAGACCCAACATATTGCTAGCATCCCTAAACCAATGCTTCAAACAATTAAAAAAATCCATGATGCAGCAGAGACATGATTAAAAAGGCCAATGAGGCAGTATGCTCTTCCAAAAAGAAGGAAATGCAGCAGGAGTAATCGGCTACAACACCAAAGGTAGRCGAACACAATATGTATTTACAGAACTAGCAAAGTAGGAAAGCCCCATGTTCATCACAAGAAATAATAGGRGTATCCCATCTGTTCTTCTCAGCAAAAGTACTATATTTACCGCTCTGTTTGTTAAAAGTCATAGTAAAATGCCCATTCTTGAAGTCGTACTAGGTAAGTAGTTCYGCTCRTATAGTAGATTAGCCCACAATGATAGAAATATCTAAAAGGGTTGGAGATAGTATACCAAAAGCAAACGCAAAGTCGTTAGTCGCGGTTGACCAAAAAAGGACCACGGCCTTGAGCAAATTGTTGTCAAGAACATGATGAATACCCCAATCCCTCCAAGTGTCTTCCAGACAAGAGGACACCTACATAGCAAGAACTCGTAAGAATTATGCTGGATTGGCCACCATCYAAATTTCCTAGGCCAGTTGTCTAGGGATCGTCCATGGCAATTTAGAYGGAATTCGAAACCCGGGGTTTCAGAAACAAAGACAGTGATAAAAGTCATGTTTTTACTATATTTTTTTCCTTACTTAAAATCTATTCTTGTTAAATTATATTTGATTGAGCTTGTATTACACTAAATTTGGTTTAAAATGTTTGTTTTCAAGGTTTTTATCTCACATACAAGAAAATCACAAAAGAGGGCAAACAATGAATTTAGATAAGTTTGGGTCAAAACATAATTTTCAAAAGTTGAAAACCRTCAAAATTTGGCCAAGTATGTAAAGAAGAAAWTCAGCCACGGATTTTAGCAAAAATTGGCACCAATTTGAAGTTCTTTTAGCAATCRGATGCCAATTTTTGGGAAATCCTGGAACCACTTTGGTGTGTTATGTCCAAATGGTTCAAATGAAGATTTTGAAGCTTTTGAGAAGGAAAATGGATCTAGCACCGATTTTGTACCTAAACTGTTGCCAAATTTTGCTCGGCAGGGAAAAACCAACRACGATTTATTGCAAAATCTGGCCACTATTTTCCTTAGTTTCTATGGTTCTCTTGTTTTCTCTATCAGTAGGGCATGTTTTGATCCTAAAGAACAAGGTTTTCATTGCATTTTCATGGCTATTTCATGCTTTTGTTGAAGAGAACTAGGAGCATTCATTTGGGGGAACATTGTGGAGGTGTATTCAATCAAGTTACATGAGGATTTGTTCATCAAATTGGGTTCTTTCTTTTCTATTCTTGATTGTAATCATGTCTATTATGTTTCTAATGGTCGATTTAATTACTTTCTTAGACTAGATTCTTGTTGTTGGTTAGGGTTCTTGTGAAGGTGGCTTCTTTATAATAACTCYAGTAGTTTTATATCTTTATTGTTCGTTTTCAAACTATCTTAGTTGTTAATTTTCGTTCTAGTGTTCTTAATGTGTTTATTAGCTACCTATAAATTGATCTATTAATCAACGGTGAAGGACTGAGAGGTGAAATAATTGATTAGGAACTAGTTAACGATAATCTGCTATATTAAACCGACTAGAAATAGAATAGAGATAAAATATGTTTTCTATTGGGCTGTCTCGAAGGTATGTGACTGCGGTTAGTGAAATCGGGGAATTACATAAATCATTAATGCAATTTTGGTTAACCTAATTCACATAGAGATATGACTGTAGTTCATTAAAATTAGGGGGTTTATGCCAAAGAATTGAGTAAAACCTAATTTAGGAAATTCTTATTAGCAATTAAATAGGATTTGGTGATTATAGCAATAAAGGTGTGATTAACTCAGGATTTTTATTAGAATAAATCGGYTCAATAGCCTAACCAACTCCTTTTTATTCCATAAACTTCTTTGGAACTTTAGCAGTTAACCTCATAACTAGACTTTCTAGTACTTTTTCTTCATTAGAAGTTATTAATTGATATCACTCATTATCGGTACGTTCAGGAAAATTTAGTAATTTTGATACTRGARTAAAATTTTTGTGGGATCYACACTTGATTCACTCACTATACTCTTCCGAACACTAGTACACTTGCTAGAAAATAGTGCATCAAACAACTGATTATTAAGAGGWAGAAGCAAATAGTGCCTAAGCTTAAAGGCTTCCTGCGAAGCATTATAACAAATTAAGCTGCATTCGTCCATTGTGGAGGAATATCCATCGAATCTTCATTGCTAATTAAAGCCATAAGAGAAGGTTAGAAATTAGAAAATGCAAGAAAAAGGGTGAGACAGCATAAAGTAAGCTCCTGGGCATAATGGAAAAGACATGGAGATCATCAAGAGTTTGAAGCTTTGATAGCCATCTTACCAGTTAAGAGAGGCAAGAAGAATTGTGAGAGCCTTTTGAAATTCGAAAGGTATGATAAGATAAGATGGCTAAAAAGATTTGGCAGCRACAAAATCATAATAGAAAAAATGTGTATTTCACTCTAACAAGGAATCTAAAAATTCAGGGATATCAATCCTCGCCTCATGTGGCTAATAGTTTAGGCTAGTAAGGCAAGAAAACTGTCGATCGAAACAGCTAAGGAATGAGAAGTCATGTTGGAAAATTAGCCTCAGTAACAAACAAACTTCCCATTYGTTGAAGGGTGATCAGCTAAAGTCTAGGAAGAGTTTGAGCKAAAYATACCCAGAAATCCAACAAATTTTGAGGCTCCTGTCGTTTGGCACAGAAAAATAGGCAAGGTCAGTTGATCAAGCAGAAATGAGAAACATCCAGCCTAGAGCCTTGACCATGACCTAATAGCTAACAGAAAACAAGGACGTAGACCGAGATGAGGCACACAACCAGGGAGTAAGGGGAATGGCTTCGCCTTACTTCACCTCCAAGTAAGAAAACCCATTTTGGTGACTATAAAAAGAAGAAGAGGAAGAACTRCAAGCCCTTGATTCAATCAACAACATAATCATATTAATTATGACTTTGAATTATGTCTTTTCGTTCTTCTTTACAATTTTCCTAGCTTAGCTTAGATGTGTAATTTTTTCAGCTTCTAGATAATGTTTACAATGCTTTCTTTAAGCTGCTTTCTTTAACATGCTTTATTTACAGCTTTCTTTAGGCTCTATTTGGATTAACTTTGGGGCAAGGGGAGGAAAAAGAATTTTTAAGTTGGGAAGGTGAAAAATTGAAAGATTTGAATTTCAAATTTGTTTATGAAGTTAAGAAATTTCTTGAGTTATGAAACCACTTTGATTAGAAAATATAAAATGAATCTTTTCCTTAAAAATTCACTGTTCAACATAATTAAAATTTAAACAAAACATTATTTTGTTTAATTAATCATGCAAAATTCAACTGAGAGAAGATGTATATCMGTCCAAAGAATAACCAATAGTCGATTAATATCATTTAAATAATCGATTATTCAAATATTTATGAAGAATAAATTCAACTATTATTCAACCGTTCAATCGATTATCCCACGTGAACATTGATTACGATTATTCCAAAAATCYATTAATAATATCCAAATAATCAATTAACTATGTTCCATGAATCAATTACAATTACTGTAGTTAATCAGTTGAAATTTTACTGTTTAAATTTTCTGGATGAAAGGAAAATGTTACTATAGATTTTTATTTTTTAGTGATGATTGGAGGAAAATTTTTTGGCTTGAGGGTAAGATTTCTTGGTTGAAGGTGTAAAAGAAATGACTTTTTAAACTAGGGAAAAAATATTTCTTGGTTGAAAGTATAAAACAAATGACATTTGAAATTGGGGGCAAAATTTTTTTTGAGCCAATATGTAGTCAAAATAGAGCCTTACCATGCGTAAATTACAAGCTTTCCTTAATATGCTTTGTTTACAACATTCTTATTTTAACCGATTACTATTTTTCCAAGTTAATTCCTTTATTGCTTTCTTACAGCTTTCTTTATAGCTTATTTACAGCTTCCTTGATCGCTTTATTAGGTTTCTTTAACTAGCTTTCTTAGTTTGCTAGATAACTTATTTTGGTCTTCTGTACGGCAATCAGTTACATGATATCTGCTTAGTTTTCGACTAGGCTCTCAGCCGATTAACGAGCTTTATTCACAAGATTTTTAATAAAAAGGATAACTAACCAAGTTGCATGCTTCGCTAAGAGCTTTCTGTAGCTAACTCAAGAACCCGCCTTAAAAAAGAGGCTGCTARGGAGGCTGCTATGGATCTGACAAGACTATCCATAGCTAATTAGTCAGAACTCAAGTCTCATTATATTGAAAAATTAGATCCTCCATGACCAGGATAGCCGATCACGCCCGCTTGGCGGTTGCTAACCTTCTGAGGTTAGCTTACAACAGTTAGGTATTTCTGCACACCAACACAAACTTTTTCGAATCTTTATCAACAACTTGTAGTTTCACAAGAAGACGTTCATTATGGMTCTAGATCTTTCATAATTGAGAGAAGTTTCTCATGATATGAAATTCATAATCCCATTAGTTTCTCTCAGGATACAAAAGAGTAAGATATACATTTAGAATTTATTTATATAATTAAGATTATAATCTAATTTTTATATATTTCCAATTTTGCCCTTGTTATATTTTTTATGTGGGCGATTCCCTGCTTTCCCTTTAAACCATATACCTTTTTTCTTGAACAAATCAATCGTTTATCATTGAATTTGATTCAATATATTATAAACTTACAAACAATCATTAGTGATGATTTTGAGTTTCGAAACGCAACTTTCTATAGTAAAAATGAATTTAAAAAATTGCATTTTTTATTTTTCTCGTTTTTGCACGAAAAATGAGAATTTTCTGCCTTTGGGGCATCATTGCGCATGTCAAGAGACTAGTGCATGTTTAGATACTGAGAATGTCAAGAGTCTCTAGAGCATGTTTACTTGCAATGAGTCAAAATTAGAAAGTCTAGAAGTCAATATTTTGTAAAAGGAGTTAATGGATTGTACTTAGAAGAGTTGAATGAACTACTATAAAAGTTAAAGTGTTTGCGAATTTAGTAAGAGGGTTGGAGACTTTTGAAGATTTATACTCTCATCCCTTTTTAGTAGGTCCTTTAAGTAATTTAATAAGTTTGATTTAGTAAATTTGACTATCCAATCTTTCTCCCAACACATTGATGGTATCAGAACAAGTTATCCAAATTTATGTTCAACTCAAATCGGTGAAATATGGAAGCTAATTTCAACTCAAGTTGGCTTCCCTACAAAATTAGGATTTATTGCACCTTAGTCAGGGGTACCATCTTCAATCAAGTCATTTTACTTATTTTTAAGTCCAAAAAAAAAGAAAAATGAAAATGAAAGAAAAATAAGATCATCCTCAGCAAACCCACCACACCTCCTCACCTTCATCCTCCACCTTCATCTCTATGAGCAGCAGAAGTCTAAAGAATTAGCTCTCTAGGCCTCCATTATTGTCCTGATCTCTTGTTTATATCAGGCTGCTTTTTTCACTTTGAATCATTTTTGTAAGTACATTGATTTTTTATTATCATATAAACATTTGAATTGTGAATTAATTTAAGTATTATCGTTTTAGATAAAAAAATTTCATATCTTTTAAAGATTTGATCTCGTTTTTTATTGCTTGCAAGATCTAAGATGTTCCAAAATCTTTCAAGGATTTGATTATAAATTCTCCAGATTTATCTCTATCTTATTTCTTCTATATAGGTAGACTGATTAATCTGGAATGGCGAATAAATACATGGAATAATATTCATTCAAGGTTAGACTGAGATACTATGGTATTTGTTCATGAGCATATGATTAATATTTATTGAAAACCCGTTGATTCAATCTATTATCAAGAGGTACTTCTTATCCCGAGAAGATTTAGGAAGTTTGCTGAAAAAATTTTTGGCAACAAGAACAAGACTTTGTTCAATCTTCAACTCAAACCGACAATTCAGAGAATCCATCAACGGCTACAAAATTCATCATATTATGTTTAAAAACTTTACATTGTTAAATGATTGATGTACAAGTCTCTTGAACTCATTAATTTAGTGAAATTGTGTTTGATATCTACGTGATTTCATGGATATAGGCATGTATACCGAACCATGTTAAATCGTGTGTTCACTAATTTTTACTTTGTTTTGATTCATTTATGTCTAATCTTTATAATTATAAAGTAATTCACCGGGAAAAAAAAAATAATCAACTCTAACAATTTCTTCAACCTTCAGCCTGAAGTAGTTTCATCCCGCTTACTGAGATCACTCTCAGTGTAAACAGAAATGACGGTTCCATGGAATTCATTGCATTAATAAGTTAAACAAAATGACATTGAGGTTCTTGCTTATGAATTAAGAGTTAATGCACCAAGATTTTTATATTTTTCGTAATTATTCTCGATGAATAGTTCACAAAGATAAATTAAAGGACAAAACTAACCAAATCAAAAAGTTTAGACAACTCCTAGGTTTATTCTATATTAAATCACCTAAAATCCACTTAAGTGATAAAATAATTTAAAACCTCGATGAATAGTGCACAAAGATAAATCAAAGACAAAACTAACCAGAAAAAAAAGTTTAGACAACTCCGAGGTTTATTCGATGTTAAATCACATAAAATTTGCGTAATTGATGAGTTGAGTAGTAAAATAATTGAGAAAATAAATTTAATAACATTATAAAAAAACATAAAATAGTTGGATAACAATTTGCAATAATTTTTTTAAAAAATAATTTCTTTTAAACTTAAAATGATGATTATAACCCTCATATAAAAATCAAGTAATAAGRAYTAGATACTCAAAACAATTAAATCGTAAAATAATTTTTTTAAAAAAATGACATTTTAAAGGAAGGTAGAGTAATTACGTGATAAATTATGTCATTTTCCCTTTTTTTAATTTCTTTCCAAGGTCAATTGATGTACGAAGTCAACATGTAAATCTGCATGACGACATTTAAAGACCATAGAGCTGATGCCCTTTGTAATACTGTAAGATTACATAAAAAATAATAAAAATAGATATATATATATATATAAACTATGTATATTCCCTCAGAAGTAAAGCTCCCATATTTTAGCATTTCAGCGGTAACAATAACCAAACCCTCTTCGGAGAAAATGAGGTYGTTCCCTTCAAAAGACATCACCTTCAAGCAAATGATGCATCCAGCATTGATCTTATCGTGAATGATACATGGTGTAATACTAATTCTATGCTACTCAATTTGTCCCATCGGAAACATCGTTTACAAGTGAGACAGCCTACTAAATAAGGAACCCTGCATTTGCAGGACTTGAGCCAACATCAAGGTTATACATGACCCAGCTGGCGATACAATAATTTCAGCTAGATTTCCCTAAAATTTGGATGCGCCAAACCTTCATAAAGCCTAATGTTACAGCTTCTGTCACACATTTTGGCTTCACTAGGCATTTGTAGATGTACTCATTATACATAATACAGAAGCTTCATAGCTGTCTACTTTCGGATATACGTACAGCGGCTGTACTAGCACTGTTAGTGCAACAAAGAAGTATACCTATATACAAAAGTTGAGATTTATATCTAATTCATTCATCAAATTAAACTTAATGCAATTAAAATGACTTTGAGGCAAATATAGTTAAAGAATTCCAACAGATGTAAGATTTCAAATGATGGGGAAAATGCACTTACCCTTTGTGCTTTATGTATTGTTTGAAAGCTCCTGCCTTGTAGCATCAAGCTTTTCCAAATTATCACGAACGGTTTGAACTTTCGCAGAAAGATGTTCATTATGGCTCTCTACATCTTTCATAATTGAAAGAAYCTGCTCACGATACGCAGCGCTCAACCTTTTCTTGATCCGAAGTTCAGCTGTAAGTTCCTGAATTCTTTTATCTTTCTCATCCTTCACAAAAAATGCAAGCAGATAAATGGATCAGACATTAAAATTCAATGCACCCATGTACAAATACAAGATGCAATTTTCAAAATGCAAACAATCCAGGTAATTAACAATCCAGGTAATTTTGTTCCTTTACTATACCAAACAACAGCATCATCTCAGGCAAATAAGCATGGCAATTTTYCTACAGATAGGACACTCACAGCAAGCTTATTTTCATATGATATCATTCCCCCTCCATTTGGAGTCGCACTCGAAATAAATGGATAGTGTATGTCACGTCAACTTATACATAAACTTGTACATAAAACCTTTGATTATGCAAGAACTTACATGTCTGTCTTTTCATAATGTCCAGGAACTACTGTTAATATAGCATGATGAAAAACTGTAAAAACACCCTGTTTCCCACACTCCAAAAGTTTGCATGACTTAATGAGGACTGCTCAGCCAAAAGGCACTCTAGCACTTTGGTCTAACAATTACGCATTTACTGAAGAAGCAGAGATAAAGAGTTTTATTTGATAGGAGAAGACACATTTAATAGATTATTCATCATGTTCATTGCCAGACAGTATGTAGGATATTCCATTGTTTTTCCCCATTCTTAGACCACTTTTTGCATGCCATTTGTAGGATATTCAAGGAATGACAGTCGAACTCCGTTTCCTTTGAGGAAAGTAAACTAGAAGGCTAATGTTTCCTTTAAAATCAAGCATTCACTTGGACAATGGTTCTTAATAGAATCAGTGCCAATGACAGGCAACTGCTAAAGCTCATAGTCCAGATATGTATCTCATGTATCCAGCAACAGAACTAATAATCACCTTTTCCTTCACTGTCACACAGCTAGGGAGTTTTGGGAAAATGGGTTCAGCTTTAGGGGATGAGAAATGGTAGTGTTCTAACCCAGTTATATATTTCTCGCATATAAACTTTTGTGGATTTGGCAAGCCTAAGAGAGGAAGAATTTCATGGCAATGTGTTTGGTTTGAYAGTTTCGGTAATATGGTGGAAAGAAGTAAGAGGAATTTTAAAGATCAATATATGCCTGTTGGTGTTACTTTGGCATATAGGGCAATAGCAACTGACCTTTTTGGGGACATAGCATTGATAAATTTACAAAGATCGGAGGGCTGCATTGARYTAGTTTTTGTTTTTTACTTTCACCAAGATATCTCATCCTCTTGCTTGTGATTGCTCCTTTCAATAATAAAATTTTCATCTTTTATCATCAAATAAGGAACGGAAACTCCTTTGAGACCTGTAACATGAGCAATGTCTAAGTATTTGCCAGCAATCTATAGGATTTCTCAGAAATGCTTAGATAAAGCTAATGCATGGTGCCATTTGTCTTGGGACTTTAGCAACTAATGCTGAAAGCTCGGATTTCAAAATTACAAAGGGGAAAGAATTCTCTGGTCCAGTACAAAAGTGTCTCTACCACATAACCTAATGACTAAAGCCTATATGAAAAGGAATAACATATTCTCAAAATTCAAACCATAAAAATTATGAAAATAATTAATAAAAAAATAGCTCCAAATTCCCTTAAACTATTTACAGATCTTCAACACTAATTGTAAACTATTCTGTTAATTTTTTTCATCCTCAAACTAATTCCATTTGATTTTCATTGACCTGCCACCCTTATAAGCTGTGATTTTCAGTCATCTATTATGAAGGCACACAAGTTATCTATGACTAATCTGATGAAAACCACCATTTAGCTTAGTGGCAGGATATAGAAAACGAAATGAAAATAGGTAGAGGGTATGAAAGAAATAAAATAAAAAAAGGAGGATAGATGTAATAATTGAGCATAGTTGGATGGCATCACATGCTAGTCTCCCACCACCATAATAATGAGGGAAACTGATATTTGACCACCCAAAATGGGTGGGAACAAGGTGACTATCTATTTCTTCCAATATCTGATTAAAGACGCTTATGAACCTCAACTAAAAGTATTTCTGCACTTGTTTCCAGTTCTTACTTGTACTTCATTGGGTTGGTAAATTTCCTCAATGAAATTACCTACAGTATTTCCTTGATAGGTTCTGCTATTTTCATATGCGTTTGTGGATTATATATATCCCCTTAAATGTTACATACACTCACACGGACCTTATACATGAAACGGGAAGTGAGAGAAAGGAAGAGAACTATGCAAAATGCTTGTGCAAATAGACATAACATTACCTAATTAGGATGCAGCTAAAATGGATGAGAAGACGACTAGAAATTTAACATCTGACTCCATACTTTTAACTTTTCATTTTTTCCTTTTCAGCAAGTTTCATACTTCTCATTCTTGTTCCCTTTCCTACAGTTATTGGATAGGAGGCAAAGAATTCGGTAGCTAATGGATATTAKCACAAAAGTAAGTTAAGCATCTGACAACATAATCAACTAGATGCCTGCACTAGCTGCTTTAGTGCAGGCATCTAGCWATAGCCTTCAGATGGAACACATACAGCTGTTAAAGACATTAAATACTCAAGTATAAAAGTGCCCAAATGAACTTATTGCAGATTAGTATCAAGTGTTCAAGGCAGAAGTTCCCAATATCACTCTGAATATGTAAARGTCAACAATGTTCATACATTTGTTGCACCCAAACTGTTATTTTCGGTCTTTTCTTATTTTTATTAATCATCATTGGTACTTTGAAGGAAAGCAATCATTTTTATACAGATTTGGAAACTGATGTTTGCCAACTGCATCTGCATAGCATGCAAAATATCAGAAACAGACCCATGGTGGAATCATGCAGGAATATGCATAAGTCAACCTGGAGTGCCAGTTATGTTCATTCATTGTCACAGGCATGAAAGCCCACACAAACTCAGAACCAGACATAAAATCTGGAAGTCTGAAGTACACAGGCAAAATTGCTAGTACAGGAGCACAGGCAAACTTACAAAAGTGGGACGTCTCCTGGGCAATGAGACCACTAAGGGATGATTATGGTCCCTCAGAAATTTCCTGACAATCCATCTTCCAGGCTTCTCTCTCTTTATTAAGATCATCGCTGTACAACCTTCTCTWCGTCTATCCCMRTTTTGGCTAACAACATTTCCTGACTTCTGATTATCAGGAATCCATCTACATCCAAGTCCACGAGATATAATTGATCCATCTCTCTCAGATTTACGAGATGATAGAACACGAGTTACAAAACCAGTGCGTCCAGCATATTCATCATAATATGCTCTTGCAGCTTCTTCAGAATCAAATACCATACCTTCATAAGGCTCTTGACTTTTATCAATTTCACAAAGACTAATTTCCCCACATGCAGAGGCTTCTATTCTTCTAGTTCCATCATCTACAGCCATTCCCACATCCACTGAGAGGCAACATCAAGTTAGCATCCACTTAATTAGGAAATTCTCAAACAAAGAGGAGTAAAAGAGTTTCAAGAAATCAGTCTTTTACATTATTTTCCAAACAAGAGCAACAACAGCTACCACCATGTTGATGACATAAGAGTAGCCACTACTAATTATCTAGGTACTAAAAAGGTTTTGAGCAAGACACCTTGGTAGTARATTCTTCCATGCACAAGTAGCCCAAGTTGGTAAAGTTAGACGAAAGCAATTCATTACATAAAAGCACCAAAGTAAGAACCTCAGGATTTTGATACTAGAATCAAGCAACTGAAGTAGCACAAGTTTCTTTTGACATTCTTATTTATAATTAAACATTACAAGTTTCAATTGGAGCATAAATAAACGGTCAGACAGACTTTTAATATAAATATACATGCATAGACATTTGCCTACACAATTGATCCATGAGATAAATTTGTTACTAATAAGGTAGTGAACAAAGCTTTAATACTGACCAAGGATAGCAAATCATTCCTACAAAGAAATACATGCCTAAATTTATTCAAAATCGTCTCTGAGATGTCATAATGATAGCATTCAACAGTTCTAAGCAAAAATACACTGCTTTACTACATGTTCCTCCAACTTTTCTTTATATATACATATATTCCAAATTTTGAATTTCGAGATTAGTTTCGGAAAAGTGGAACCTTCGGAAAGGAGTTACCGCTCAGSAAGATATTTCCTCTTAAGCAATTCATGGACCATTTCCTTCAGGAAATAAAGAGCCTCATTTTCCCTTATTTTCTCACTTTCATTAAGCAAGCAACCGAAAACATAAAATTCTTTCCATGCTCATATGTAACAATAACCAGTATAAAAGTATTTGAATTGTACAGAAACACTAAACCGTTGTCTCAATTTCGGAAAGAATAGCCAAAAGAGTGCATTCTGTATCCAACAAAAYTAGCAATCTCCAGCTCAAAATCGAATAAACATCAGATGGGAATTCAATCAAGCAATGAAACCTAACAGAAAAGCAAAAAATAATAATGATTAAGAAAACAAAATTTAATTCTATATATACACAGCCTAAACACATAGTGAGATACACACAATATATAATATATACATAGATAGAGAGAGAGAGAGAGAGAGAGAGAGAGAGAGAGAGGGATAGGGAGGAACTTACTGATTAATTGAAGCTGTGAAATCTATCTTCAATGAATTCTTCAATTGAAGCTGGGAACCTATCTGAAATGAATTCTTCTGAATTTTGTTTTTTTGTTTTCTTTTTAATTGAAGAGTGAAGGTTTTGAGTTTCACTGTAGCAAAGGTTCGAAAYAAGGGYAAGCGCAAAATGGTTTTTTATTTATTGTAACTAAAGGACAAAGGTCAACCGCTGGATTTATCTGAAGCGAATTTCAACCGTTCCTGATAGTAGCTTGGACAGAGTGGTTAGTTAGGACTTTGTGCTGTAAGAGAGTTTTTCCTTTTTCCTGTTAACTAGCCCTTCGAATTTTTCTTTCCCTCGAGGATTTGAATTCTAATTTTTTTTAACTTAGAATCAAGTATTCAATTGTTAGATTATTACCTAAATGGCTTCTTGTGAGAGGACTAAAGAGTTTCATCTTTTTTCAAATTAAGAACTTGCAATCCTTATATTGATGAGATTTCTTTCCTTTTTTCCAATGATTTATGTCTAATATTAAATTAATCATAATTTTTTAATTTAAGCGAGTTTGATTAATTTGGGGAGTTGTTATCCCATTTCTTTTTTATATATTACTCTTCAATCATTTCGTATTATTACAAAATACATCTTATATTGGAAAAAAAATTATATATTGTTGACAAAATTGATCGATRGGATTGACTAARAATGYATTGAGTATTGAGTCAAACCCKAGTCGAGCTATGTCACTGGATATTGGCAAAGCTTGAAGATCAGTCTAAGATGAAGGACGCCTCTAATAAAGCACAGCTAGGAGAAATAAAGGATCCAACCAATACAGTAAGGCAACATGCATCACTCGGGATAAAGGGGAAATAGTGAGACTTAGGCGCTAATAAGGTTTAACCAAATAATCAAGGATAAGAAGGTCATTGCAACTCCACGATCATAGCTGATAGCAGAATCACTAGAGTATCTCAACCACCACTATAAGAAATTATATATCTTGACACACTCTCATAAATGCTGCTACATGTGTCATTTAGATGTGTATTTTCACCCGGATGCATTTGATGACAATGTTGCAAGAGAAGATGTYGATAATTCACGAGGCACTTGTAAATGATAAAGGATAATATACAAAGCATTTGCAAGTGATGCTAGAAAGCGAATCAAAATCAAAACTTGAATGCAATTCAAAATGATTACATTGAAATATTTTCTATGTTATAATGTTGTAACAATCAATTTTAGTAGCKACTATGATGTGCATCTATGTACAACTTCAAAACTTGTTTGRGTACTTTTGTAGCCTTCTTGATACATTTTTATGCGAATTTATATATAACTATAGTTGTGCTACAGAATACATTATACATCTATAAACAACTTCAAAACTTTGKGTACTTTTGTAGCCTTCTTGATACACTTTTATGCAAATTTATATATAACTATAGTTGTGCTACAGAATACATTATAGACCTATTTTGAAAATACTCCAAAATGTTTTTCAAAAATATATTTGTAGATTCACCTTGTCATGTTTCTATTTAATACTCTTGATTAGCATTATGCATGTAACTTAGTTAGATGCACTTTAATCATGCTTCTTTTGACACTATCTAGATAGACTTAGTGATGTATCTTCAAACTTGCAAATRTAGTGTTCTCATAATTTAATCTTGATGCACATAAATATTTTAAAATTTCATAAAACATAGCAACAAAAATTCAGTTAGAATATAAAATAATAAATATGATATATAAATATTAAAAAATCCTTACAAACAAAAAAAGTCTTTAGTTAAGAAGTTTGAGACCTACATAGGAAGTCATAGCGAATTTAGACTTACAACCTTTTTAGTAAGAATATTATCCAAAACACAGGACTTTAACTAACTCATACTTTAAACTCAAGATGCCTATTCTGAAAATATCTTGAAACTCATACACCTTGCAATCATCATTTGTTAGAATTTACAATAACAAAATGGAGCAAAAAAGTTAGTTATCTAACATAATTAATTATATCTATATTTGTATCACAAAACTTTAAAAGGTTAATTATTTATCAAAACTTACTAAGGTGCTAGACCAAGTAATGGCAAGTCCAGTAACTTCCAATTAGGCAAGGACCCAATAAGCCTCTCATCCCTCTTGATTGGCTCATTATACCAACRTTTTTCCAACTCTATTTCYTTCCTAACAATTTTAGAAGGAGCCTTAGATTGAACAACACCTTCCACTACAATTTATGCTGGGTTAGTTATGCTCTCAGGCATAAAAGACTGATTCACTTGATAGCTTAACATAAATTCAATGAAGTCACAAATCTCAGTCCATAAAAGGAACTCTATTCAAGCACAAATATTTAAGAGAAGATAACACGTAATATGAGATTGACCATTTGAATATGCATAGCAAACAAAAAGAGAGCTCTCCAACAACATGTACTTAGCATGTACTCAAAAACATCTGTTTCTTGTACCTCAACAAAGAWGAACTTGAAAATTAGAACCAACATAGATAGCTGAGAAAGAGAACAAATCATCCTAAAGTTGTGGAAGCAACAAAAATTCACTTCAAAAAAAGACTCYAAATGAATTGTTTGGTAGATGAACTTATTYGTTGATGATACAAGCCCATTTTGCACCAGCAACTTAATATTGCTTTTTCAAACAAAGATATAAAAATTCCTCCTTGATCTATCACAAATACTAGACCTCTTATTTAAGAATCATCCCCTAAGTAATAGTTCTATAAAGAAATAGTTTAGCTCTCTCTCAAGTAAAGGTCAAAAACTTACTATTGATTCCTAAATTGTATGGACAACCACTCTTTGATTAAAAAAACTCCATCAAAGAAAAAATATGTGCAACCCTTTCCGTTTTTCCTCAACTTCGAGTTAGATAATTGATCAATCAATAGCCGAACATACAACTATATATGTTGCAAGAAGAACAATAAAATTTTCAAAGAGTATATGGTCTTGTCCACATTAGAAAAGGGAATCAAATAAAAGAATATGACAGCAAGAAAATAAACATCAAGATCCACAAAATGGCCTACTGTATATATCAATCAAGAAAAAGATGTACTACAAATGGAAAATAAAAATGAAGTTGTTACATATCAAAATAAAATATGTTAGCCACCATATAATCGCTTAAAAGATTTGTGTGAAGGATAATTTTCCATAATACGAGGGGGTTCATTCATTGATTCACTGTTGGGAGCCCTATTAATTTGAAGTGAAGGGTTATAAGATGAAAGAAATTTGTCTTCTAATTCTTTTATTCGATTATTGAACCTTTCTTCCTTGATTCTTATTTGTTCTTCATATTGAAATACCTTGTTTTTGGCCATCTTACTTGTAGGCACCTCCCCATACACATGCATGGAAGTGGCACAAATCCACACTTGCAAAGTCTTCTGTTTTATAGCGTCCATCTAATAGATAGAGCACAATTTCATGTATGTAAGGCCTAATTTATGTCATATTTTCTTTGCAAATGACGTGTTTCTTTTTTAGGAGGCTTCTATACACCAAGCGAGGGTCATGGAGAAAATCATATCAATTTCTTGTGCAGCTCAAATTAGAAGGTCAGCTGAAAGACATCTTGGTTATTTGTATCGAAGAATCTTACGTCTAGTTGAGCTCGACATATTGGCTGCAATATGGAGATACTAGTTGCTCATGATTTGGAATCCTACTTAGTATTCCACATTACATGTTTAGGTTTTGAGACAAACTTTTGTCTTATTGATAAAAGTCAGGAAACGACCTTCGAGTTAAAAAAAAAATAACTTTTCTATGACAGCATGCCTTATTTTAATGCAGGCGGTTATGTGTCAAGGCTAAAACGAAAAAGGGGAAGCTTTATTTTCCCTCTGTGATTAAATTGTCATGTGTGAAGGTTGAAGTTAGCTATGGCAACTAGGAAGAAACTGTAAAGAATATAGGGCTATCATAGAGCACGCAATTGCGAGAATTTGCAAGAAAGSGAAGTAGCTCGCTACCCCACTGACTATCGAGAAAAGTGCTATACCACATCAAAGAAGAAAGCCATACTAAAGGGAGAGTCTGACTATCTGAAAGAATTGATTAAAATGGTGAATCAGGAGATGAAAATGATTGAAGATTTGAAGGAAARAATGCAATAGCTACATGACTTACAATTGAAATATTGGGCCTACGCAGAGAGGAGAGACATGACTTAAGGAGAGGTTTGGAAAGGAATTTCACCAAGCCTTTCAAGAAATTTCTAGTGTTTCTTGCCCAATTGCTGCAACATGTTGAGGAGCTTGAGCAGGCCGAGGACATTAAGGGAGAAAAAAGTGAGTTTAGGGTGAAAATAAAGAAAGTAAGGGAGACAGTGAGGCCACTGAATGAAGAAAGAAAAGTTTGAAAAGTTGGAAGGAGGAGGGAAGGTTTGAAGTTAGAAGTTGGAAGTTTTTGGAAGAAGGTTTTTTTTTTATGTTGGATGTGATGACAATTTTGAATGTTGCTTTACTTAGATTAATTGCTTAAGTTGTTTAGTTTGTTTGCTTTTAATTTCACATGGTGTGTTTAGATTGCATAATCTTTAGTTTAACTTTTAGTATGATTTTAGCAATATTTTATGTTGTTTGAATTTCTGGAAATTATAATATGTTTTAGGGAGCTTAATGCTAAATCCAAAATTGTTGACATATGTGCTTTTGTTGATATTCCGAGGCTCATGAGGATTAATGTTTAAATTAGCTAAATAATTTAACAAGGGATTAAAAGTTGAGGTTTGACCTTGTAAAGAAAAATACTTTTGGCTAATGTATTGTTATGCTGTGACATTTGCTAAAATATATGCTCTTGAATATAAAAATCTATSGTAAAATTAGTGCATGAGAGCATTTTTGGGAAAAAATATTAACATGAATGAGCCTYGTMGAGTAACTTTTGGTAATTGTTAGTACTTTTTAACTGGAGTGAGGCTTAAGAATTAAAGTTTGACCTTAAAAGTCTCAAAAGTAAAGGATTATGAACCTTAACTTAGTCAATAAAGAGGCAACTTTTGCAAAACAATAAGTTTGGAAGAAGCTCCGTGGAAAGAGTGAAAGTAATATCGAAGAACGCTACTCCGCTACCCTCAAGTAACTAAGTAACCAGGGACCTTCATCACAAATATCGATATTTGCGTCAAAAGGCAAAACAGAGGCATGAGTATGTTGCATCATTAAAAAAAAAAAAAAAAAAAAAGAGTTTGTGACAGCAATCTTGAACTATGACTCTAGTTGGGGACCTTCATCATCGATGTTAGTTTTCGCATCAAAATGCTAGAACGACATAAGGGATGGTAATAGAAATGAAAAGGAAAATAGCAAAAAACTGCAACATAAAAAGAAAAGCCCCCTCCACCCCCTAATACTAGTAGAAGTAATCATGTTTAAAGCCTTTTTAATGCTTAAACTTTGAGTCCTTATTTCTGAAACATTGAGAGTTGAGAGTTGATTTTCAATTCATCAAATTAAGTCATATGATCAAAGATTTAGGGCACTTACATGACCTAACTTTACTTARCTTTACTCTAATGCACACAAGTACACTTCAAGAATGCTCAAAACACTTAGTAGAATTGTGATGTATGAAATGCTGTAACACGAGAGCAAAGTGGAAACAAGTCCGCGGTCAATGAAATTGGTTGAGGCAAAGATTCTYAAGGTCTTAAAAAGTTAAATAGCTATCTCATTCATTCTATAGCTCGAGGATGAGGGCAATCGTTTAAGATTGGGCATGTGATAGTCATTTTGTATCATTTTTATATCACATTTCTAGCTATTTCTCTCATTTTAATCTTTAAATATTTATAATCCATAAACTATGTGAGCATKAATGCACAATATCCTTTATGGTGCATGAATAATATGATTTTGATATAATTACGAATTTTAGAGGCTAATTTCTATTTGAGTCGTGCAGGAAAATGCTTCAACGAAAATGGAGAAAAAGGTCAAGAAAAGGTGATTCGAGAACAATGTTGGAGCATCACTATGCRGCAATATCAACAATGAAGACAAATAGCTTACTCAGTAGCTTGCAACTTACAGAAAGTGGCAGCCGCAATTCCACTAGCTTGCACGATGATTGCAAGCAAAAGAGAGAAAGAAACATATAAAAGAGCTTGTGGAAACTTGAATTCGAAGAAAGGAGACAAAAGAAATGATAAAGAAATCACAATTTGCCTACAAATGCAAGTGGTGCCACGTGGAGTGTTTCCATTGGACCATTCTATCTCATATGTCTTTGACAACCACAMGGAAGCATCTCATTAGGCCAAGACAGCACTTGATTGCCATGTGGATAGCTCTTATTGGACCACAAGATCCACTTGATTCAATTGGCCAACAACTTGCAAGACTCACAACTATAAATAGAAGAACGAAAGAAGAAAGAAATAGTCAGGTGGATTGTACTTATTAGCAAATCAAATAAATAGTCAAGTCAACCTAATATAAAAAGTCCAATAAGATGGACTACTTGGGTAGCAAGAAGCCRGTTCACGCTAGAGATAGTTATCCAAAGGAATGCAAACTCTTTGTCTATAAATAAGGAACCCTCAAGACATAATCATACAGTTTGAGGCTTCCAATACAAACGAAAGCTCTCAAGAAATRGAAGCTCTCAAATAAGACGTTGGATATATTTTGAAAAAATGAACATCAAGAACTCCCTRTAGTAAATATATCTAAAGTTTCGACTTTTGCAATGGATCATTCATCATTCATCGAAGAATATTCAAGCTTCCTCATTAGTGTAGATAAGATTTGACCTTTGAGATAAACATATTTAGTAGGAGAATCGAAAGACATATTATTTTTGAATTCTCGGAGATTGTAACTCAGTCCCTCAAAAATCAATAAATTCTACATTTGTCATTACTTTTCTTGTCTTTTAATTAGGCTCAAATTTTGTTCCTGGACAAATTTTACTTTATTTTATTTTATTTTTTTTGAAGCATTTAGATAGTTTTAACTCTTATAAAGGAGTAGCATGTAGTTTAAGCTTGTACAATAAGGAACAACTTGATTTCTTTTTTCCTTTTCTTAATGCATTTAGATAGTCTTAACATTTTTAGGCTCGTGCACTAGGGAGCAACTTGCATCTTGTTTTGGTTGACTATGTGGCTTCAAACTTTGAGGAAATGTTGCCCTCACTTTGAAATTTTAGCATCTCATATTTGTGTGACTCTTTGATAGGAATTTCTCGACTTTGATCTATAAGAATACTTATTTTCATATCATGAGAATGAATAACCAATTCTTCAAATATTTTTGGTTGAATGTCTTTCAATATATATTGAAGATTCAAATGCATGCCTTGAARGCACATTTCTATGGGCGAATTTTCACTCAYTTGATCTTTGCATTTCAAGTTTAGATTTCTCCACCTACTGATATAGTTSGCAATAGATGCATCTTTCTATTGTTGAGRATTGGTCAGCTCTACCYTACTTACAGTTTTACGTGTACTTTAAAAGCAGTTCAAGAATTTTTGCTTAAGTTGCCTCCAACTATCAATGGAGCCAGGCTCCAAATCCGTGAACTAGTCGAAGTATTTTCTTTCAAAYAACAAACAAACTATTTGARGAGCAAATCTCCATCTAGACCAGCATTGTTGCAACTCTCCACAAAATAGGCCATATGTTGGTTCAGGTTTCCTTTCATACTTATGAAAGTTCCATCGAACTGTTGGAACTTTTATGGTTGATACCTGCAAGCATCTTCATGCTATCAATTCTTGAGGTATAAGGCTTCATATAGGTTCGAAAAGGCTTAACATCTCCATCTACCTTGCCCTTGATAGTCCTCATAATGAATTTCTTGAGTTGATCCAAATGAATCAAGTCGTCGAAGCAACTTGGATATCTTTACCTACCACATTTAATTTRGACACATTGACTTGCTTTAACCAGGCTCCCTCGTCATGAATTATGGGTTGCTTTCCTGGAGCTTGGCTATTCTTGACAATTGTTTACACTTTGTTTGCTAACTTGGCAAGTTGTGCATCTTGATTCTCTATATTCTTCACCAACATTTCCTCCAATCTTTTTAAGTTGGCGAGTTGCTTATTAGTAGTGGTGACACCAGTCATTATCACGAACACTGCACTAGGGCTTGTAGCATCACTTGAAGCAAATTTTAAAGTCTTGTTGAAAGCCATAGCTAAAAAAGTTCTTGCCTTACTTCTTGTCATAGGTCCCACATAGTAAGAACCTCAAGCAGTAGCCTTTGAACTCCGTGAGTCCATGAGTGAAACTCTTATTTTGAACTTGATYAGAAGAAGAGATGGGAAGCAGAGATTGTCRTATTGCGTGTGTTAAAATTTGTATAAAAATAAATTTTGAGTCCAAATAAAAGATAAGAAAGGTAATGACAAATGTAGAATTTATTAATATTTGAGGAAGTAAGTTACAATCTTTAAAAATTCAAAAATAACATGTTTTCCGATTCTCCTCCTAAATATGTTTGCCTCAAAGGTCGAATCTTTATATGTACTAATCAGGAAGTTTGAWTATTCTTCGATGAACAATCGATCCATCACAAAAGTTAAAGCTTTAGATATATTTGCTAAAYGGAGTTCTTGATCTATAGTTCTCCAATATATCTCTAATGTCTTCTATGAGAGGTTCTATTTCTTGAGAGCTTCCGTATGTATTGAAAGCCTCAATCTATATGATTATGTCTTGAGAGATGTCCTATTTATAGGTAAAGAGCTCGCATTCCTTCTAGAGATGTCAGATGGGCTAGCCCACTAGCCCACTGGCCGGCCGACCACCAACCTATCTTTAGGCGGGCCTAGACGGGTCGGCCTGTTAGGTTGGTAGGTTGGGAAAACCCCAACCGAACCTAATCCAATGTAGGTCATAGGTTAAGCAGGTCAACCCATCCAAAAAATAATAATAAATAATAAATAATAAAAACAATAAAATCTTTTTTTTAAAAAAACTCTAAAAATTCCTTACCAAATCATCTAACAAAACATGTAAATGATTATCATAATAATTCATCATATTCAATACTAATTAATAAAGTCCATGAAAATATCATTCATCACAAAATTCATTAATAAATAACTAAATCTTATTAAACTAAAATAGTACAATGCTCTTTAAAATTTATCAATAAGAGAGAAGGAACGACGGCCGAAGAGCTTGAGGGAAGGACGAACTGATGAGTCTATGCAACATGTGTGCATAGACTACAATTTAGGAATTAAGTTTCACTTGAGGAATTGTTTGGTTTTGTAATTTTTCTTCTTTTACAATATGACGGGCTAGCCCATGGCCCAGCCAACCCAACCCATCTCAAGCCGCGGCCCAATTAGGTCAGCCCATGGAGACCCACCTTTTTTTGGGCTGGGATATTTTCAACCCAACCCACTCTTTTTTTAAGGGGGACTGGGTTGGCCTAGTGGGCCCAATCCATTTTGAGAGCTCTAATTCCTCTGAATAACTATTTCTATCTTGAATGAGCTTCTTGTTGTCCAAGTAACCCCATCTTGTTGGACTTTTTATATTAGGTTGGCCCGATTATTTATTTAGGCCAATTTAATAAGTATAATCCACCGTGAGACGAATTTAATTTATCTAGACTTAATATAATTTGACCTATATCCATAACGTACTGGACTGACTTTAATCAATAGCCCAACTTTAATTGATCCAAAATATTCGGATTTGCTTGTAGACTTAATTAAATAGTCAAGACTAAAATTACATAATAATTTTGATTTAATTAATTAATTTTTAATGTCTYCATGATTATTGCATCTCCTTCACCCTTATTGAGTTTTAAGGCATTATGAGTCAAGAATCTCGCAAGATTTAAGGTTGTCAAGTAAAACAACATTTTTTGCTCCTAGCTCTTGAAATTCACTTCAGAGATTGAGTGAATTTCTATAGTTTTTCTCCATGATTTAGAACAGTCGTAGTCGAGCTGTTATTGGAGAAATAGCTTGGAGTATCTGAGCAAAAGTTTGGGTCTCATTCCCTCCAATTGCTACAAAAGTTATAGACGGATTAAATGTCATTTTTTAAACAAGAGAAAAATAATCAGTTTTTCTCTTTTTTTGTTTTATATAGCCATTCAGAAATTTGTTTTCAAACTAACAACTGTTAGTCCAGTAGTATAGAAATGAAAAAAAAAATTTCAGAATCGATTACAAAACAGAATTTAGAATCAGAACAAAGGAGTAGGATAATATATATACTTAACAAAATTACAAATGCGCCCGAGACCTACACAATTTTCTTAGAAAAACGCGTCCCCTAGTGTATATAATAGGACGTTTGTTTCCTGATATACAATGGAGTTACCATAGGTGAACTTGAAATATTGCCTGAACTAAACCACCAAGTGAAGAGRATAAAAATTTCAGCTAGAAWAAGAGGAACAGAAGAATAATTTTCTATTCAAAACCATGKAAAAACTGGAAGAAAAACRTCTAAAACGACTGGAGATCTTTGTCTAAAACTCTAAGGAAAAGCTGGAAAATTCTTTGAAAAAATGTTGGAAAAGGCCCYTTTGTATAGGCTCTAGAATGGACTTTGGCCTTCCAAAATAGATGAAACTTAATTCAGGGGTTTAAACCCCTAAAATTGAAGTGTTGTAACAAGTTGAAACTGCAGAAATTTGCTGAAATTACTGGGCCAAATTGCTGAAACAGCTGCAGAATTCGCATAGTTTTTACTGTAGGAAAACAACCTCAAAACTACAATTACTACTAAGTTAAATTCTGCAATTTTTTGTGGCCTTTCAGTTGCAGTTTTAATAACCTTAAAGCTGTACTAAGAAAAAGAAAAAACTGCCAAGTCCAAATTATATTCATAATTTAATTCCAACCGTTTTCAAATAATCCTTCATATGAATAGAAATTGATCAAGACACGGAAGACTTGGTGGTAATGTTCAACGTTCGAATCGTACATAGGATGGATAAGTGTTATCTTTTGAATCCTCCTTGATCAAAGTATATTTACTTCACTAATTGACCAGTAGACGTGATGTCCATTCCTTTCGATGATTTTGCAACTAATTCTCTATTCAGCCTTTGATCAGCAAATCTGAATGTTATCTTTTGACTTTACATAGTCAAGAGAGATAACTCTAGTATTATGTCTACAACATATATGTCTAGACTTACCATTATATATATTATTTTGTGCCCTTCTAATCATAAATTGGATATAGCAACATGTGCTAATTGCTAGCATCAGCTTCGGCCATCTTGGAATATCCTCTAGGAAGTCACATAGTCATTTCGCCTGTTCAACATATATATCTAAAGTTATAAACTCAAGTTCCATAGTAGATTGACTTTAACTATCTATTTAGAAGATTTTCATGGTATAGCTACACCTCCACTTGTGGACTTTGAGTCTTTCATATCAGATATTCAATTAGTGTCACCACATCCTTCAATAACTATCAAATACCTGGTATAGTGTAGCTCATAATTTCAATTATATCTTAATTCCTTAGTACTTTTACTATTTCTTTTTCAGTTGTCAGCTTCTGAATTACTTGTCAACCTACTTAATTTATTAACTATGTAGGTTATGTTTGATCTTATACAACTTATCGAGTATATTATACTTCCAATAACTCTTGCGTACTCTYCWTGAGAGACACCCTCGCCTATGTTCTTGAATAGATGCTAACTTGTATCTATTGGCATTCTAGCAGTATTGGAACCTCTTTATTAAATTTCTCAAAAATCTCATCTACATAATGTGACTAACTCAAAAAAATTCCTCTAATATTCTTGAAATTTAAATTCCAAAAACCAAATCATCTAAATCCATATCTTTCATGTAAAATCTTTAATTTAAAATATTTTTTAATTTAACCATCTTATCATTTCTATCAACAATAATCATGTTATCAAAGTAAAAGACATCAAATAACGTAAGCCACTTTTTATGTCTCTAATATGTATGTRWCATTCTTGATTTTAAATCCGTTTCAATCATGACATGATCAAACTGCAAGTTATACAAATGCCCTAACCAATTAACACACTTTCTTTTCACTATCAATTGAGGTTTACTTTAACAAATCTCGTGCTCTAGGATATTGGAGCTTATGGGATCAAAAGGTGTCCCTGGAGTGGAGTGGAGGCACTTACTCGATGCCCACAAGGATAGCAAAGATCAGCTAGACATACGTTCATATCAAAATTGAACCCATGGTCAGAACAATTCTCTGTCATCATGAAGAAAAGTATTTTCAGAGGGTTTTGGATATTAGCCTCTGCCGAATAGGCATGGATATTTTCCAGGCTTGTGTCAATTCTGATAGCTTTCAGATTTACCTTCTTGTCTAATAGTACATTAGCCTAAAGATATCTCAGATTTCCTGGTCGTCCGGGAAGGCTATGATCCAATAGCACAGGAAAGTCAAGATCCACATATGCACAACAATAGCAAATCTGGATGAGCAAATGGGAGGTGGCAAGGGTGAGGGGTCTCACAGTAGATAGGGAAACGAAGAAAGTGGAGAAATGGGGTAGGAAAATAACTAGAAAAACAGGTATAAGAAACACAAGATCCACAGAGTCACTGCCAAAAAAAGGAACAGGATGAAACGAATGGGAAGAAATCCAAATCAAGTTGGAGAGAGAAGCTCTACTCTTTAGAGAGGGAAGACGAAGAGATATATGCCTTCCTACAAGAGGCTACTCCTTTTAACCCATATTCCTAATTGGCCCCTTCTTACTTTTCTTCCACCTCTACCCAACTTTTCTATTTCCTCGCTCTTTTATTCTCTCTGATATGCATAAAGATCTTCTGAAATATTGTAAAAATATTTTCGATATGCATGCTTTTTACATAATGGCCATGAGATTTTCAATCAAAATTGTCCCCAAACATAGTCGTTAACAGACTAGCTTGATCTTCCTCCATTTTGAGTTTTTGTTGATTTCTGTTTGTAATGCATTTTCAATGCGAGAAAGAAAGAGGAAAGCGGCCTATCAACAACAGCAGAATATAAGCAGGGAAGAGTACTTCAAGAATATTGCACAAAATGATAAGGCAGAAATGTACCTTATAAGGATGGAAACATTATGAAGTGCCAATATTGAATCTTATTTTCTAAAAAGGTGTTTGGAAAATAATACTTCTGGAGTTAGCTTGGCTGGAGTCCAATCACATGACGTTTTTAATTGTTCCAAGTCTAGCTGAAACTTGAAAAATCTGAGTCCACTTGAGCTAATGCTAGTAAACTGACAGCTATATACTTGTAACCTTGTCAGTTTACATTCCTGACTGCAATCCCTCTTCCTCACTTGACCAGTGGGGAACACAAGGAGTAACGTGAATCAAGCRAAGGATTTTCTCTCAGTCCAAAATTCATGCTTGCAGCAAACACAAAAACCAACACTTTTTCTTCTAACTCTACAAAATCTGGTGTCAGAAAGTAGTTGCTGAATAGACTGATCTTGGACAGCAGGTTATGCACAAAAACCAGACCACTTGAACAAGGAAGAAAGAGAGCAGAGAAAGCCTTCGATAGAATTTGCAAGTTGATGCCAAGGGTTCAGCATTTTAAACATTCATTTTCCCTTTTTCTGTTGTATTCATCCGTGATATCTATCTCAAGATAATGAATTCATGCAAGGTTTATCCTTTTTTTCTTTTTCTAATTAAAGGTGTCCAACTCAAAGATCTACACGATTCCTCTTACATTGTTAACTGCAAGATCAACTCTTCTTGATATCTCTTTGGTGTGCTCTTCAACCACCTTTACAGCTGCAGCCAATTGTTCGCGATACCATCCACATAATCTTCTCTTATTCTGGAGTTTTGCTTTTAGCTCCTGAATTTTTCTATCCTTTTCATCCTACAAAAGCAAAGACAATAAATAGAATTTTACAAGAAAAGTTGCATGTGCCTGTGAAACTAAGGAATAAGAGACTGCAATTCTCATTCAACATATTTTGATAAATTTGCAGAAGAAACAGTCAATGCATGAATATTCTTTTATCATCAGGCATTTATTTGATGTCGATATCTTGTCTCAAACTCAAAAAGTAACAATAAATTCAAGAAAAAAGGAAAATACTTAGAAAAGAAATTTGTAACTTATTGTCCTTGCAAGACGTCTAACAATAATGAACTATGAAATTTTGACTATCTAGCAGAAGAAACTCTTGACTCSACAGGCCACAATTTACAAAGTCATATGARATGTGAGTTACTTAACATGCTTGGAAATTGAAACAATTTAATCATGTTTTCCACATTTGACATCATAGAATAATTATAGTGATTATTGTTTTCTTCCATGTCAATATGCTGCATTTGAGTGATAATGTTTATAGGGTCCAAGGTGTGGACTATCATCTGATGCGAACTCAAATGGCTGGAAAGTGTTCCCAGATACATTGAAGAGATTGACAAGCCCAAAATAATCTTCCTAATAGGTGAGTAAGAATCACAAACCAATGTGACTTGCCATCATCAATCCTTAACAATTCTAAACAAAAATGCAAGATTGTGGAAGATGAAAATACATGAGTTAACAAGTTGATAGGACCCAAAAATATTAATTGAAATTAGGGCAAATTAGGGCTAACTGTATTGATAATCAATCAAACAAGAACAATACTCAAAGTTCCTATTCTCTCCCAGAATACTACTCTTCCAATTACCTAACGTATAACCAGCATAGAAAAACTAAATGGCTCCTTAATCTCTTATTTATACTGTTGCCCTAATGAATAAATAACTAAACTGCCCTGCCCCTCTGTTGCCCTAACGAATAAATGACTAAACTGCCTACCATACCTCATCACACACGGTCAAAACCTACACGAATGATCTTTCAACGATGCCCCAGAGAGACTTCTCGACGAAGTGAAAACATAACCACTTATCCTCTTATTCTGAAGCTCAGACTCGGTTAGGCGTTTGAAGTTCACCCCTTTTTGTGTTCCAAAATTATCCTTCAGCGCCTCCTCCTGAATTTCCGAGGACTGATTTTTAAATCCTCCCCCTGGAGCACTATTACAGAATGTAAATCTGCCCATGTTACTCCAATTGTTCTGTTCAGCCTTATTCTTATCCTTAATCATTTGTGTCCATTCCATTGCCTCCCCTAGCCCTCTAGGCCTCAACAACATCACTGCTGCACATATATTCAGCTTCAACCCCTTCATAAAGGTTCCAAAAACCCCCATTGAATGGCCTGATAGCATTTGAAAACACTCCCTATACTGCAGTACAGTTCCTTTTTGGGTCAGGGCAAAAATCTGCTTGTGTAAATCTCCTCGGGTGGCTTGAAAATGCTCCAACGACTGGTCTTTAAACTCAACTCGTGACCTCAATGGTTGACATTTTTCACGCCATTGAAACCAGGCAAGGGTCTTTTCCTCAAGGCATGAAGAAGCTGCCATCAATTTTTTGACCTCCATCAACCCATTCACTGTGAAATACCTCTCAACTCGGTACACCCACCCATATGCGTCTTCAACCTCAAAAATTGGCATCTTCAATTTTCTAACCCTTGAATCAGCACCTTAACGAATTTTAGAATTAAAAGGAAAAAAAGGTACAAGAAAGAGAATGAGGAACCTTTCACAGAGTAAAACTGAAATTTATGTCAAAGCAGCTCTCCATTCTCTTTCTAAGTCTATCAATCYAATGCCCAATAACTACAAATACCTCAACTGTAGTTTTTGGAAGGCAGATTCGCACAACTTACTGCAATGTCTTTTGGATGGAGTATAAATACATGGTGACACCSTGAAGCCCAAATATTAAGTCACATAAATACYTCTATGGAGAAATATGTTCTAAAAGGAAGAAAAAATATATTTAATAATTAAGGTAAATGTTTATAAAAAGAAACAAAAGAAATGATAAATACCAGTTTCCATCCTCCAAGGAATCGACAGAATTTCCACGTTATCTTTTTCTTTTTGTTCTCATTTTCTTTGGCACAAGGGAGGGGAAGGGACAGGAAACCATCCATGTCTTACTCTTTTATTTTTRCAAAGCTTGCAAACAACTACTTTCATAGTCCACAAGCATGATAGTGGCATTGCATTATACTCGGAGCTTAAATAAGGTGTCTGTGAGTTGTGTTCCTGTGTGATTCTCCTCAGGCATGCCTATCTTACATATATCCTCAAAGTTCTTCTCTTTGTTTTTCCCCTCAATTGTTTTTCATATTAATTAATTAATCTTTAACATTCTAGAGGCAGCTGGATAAGATGATAAAGGGCAAATGGAAAGAGAAGCCACAGTTTTAAGGTTAAAGTTGAAACTCACCATAGTATAGCCAACTTCTTTTGGAAAAATAACAAGTGGATGACTATGATCTCTTAAAAATCTTGAGACAATGCATTTTCCAGATTTGTCAGACTTTAGAAGAATCATTGCCTGACATCCAGCTCTTAAGCTTTGCTGCTGATACCCAACAGATCCAAGTTCATTCCTGCCCTCTACTTCTGATGGACTACATGGCATCACATGCATCAAGAAGCCTACCTGCCTGGCATATTCATCATAAAATGCCTTGGCAGCATCTTCAGACTGAAACACCATACCCTCATGTGGTTCTGAGATAGTGTCTCCATTTGCAGACTCCCCTTTTCCAATCCCTTTATTCAAATCTGCGGCCAAAGACCATCTGTTGCTTAAATTTGAACCATTTAATTTAACAGCAATTCTTTACAAGTAGCAAGAGGGTGCAGGGATCCTTTTCAAGTAGTTTTAGTGGGTTAGGATTCTAATAATCATGCATGAAAATAAATGAACCCATTTGTTCAAACCTTTCAAATTTGTTCAAGGAATACTTTCTCTCACCAGAAAAACAAAATTCAATCAGTAAGTCTTAAGCATATCAGGAGTGATATGCTATAATGCCAAATGTCGAAAGCYGTGAAACAAGATCTGACATCTAGTTTATTCTCATCTTTCTTCTCCAAAAATGTAATTTCATTGATTTGGTAAGTGTTATTTGTGGCAAAAAGAGAAACAAAAAGAAGCACACAATTGTAGAACAAGACAAATATAAAATGACCGTGCTTCCAGTCACAAAATTTTATTCATCTGCTTGCACATCAGCAAGATTGCATCAGAAAATTCATCCAAACTACCCGACAAGATTTCTACTCCCAAGCCAAAACATCTGAAATAATAACAAAAGTATTATTACTCCCTCCATACCAAATTGCTATCCAAAAATATCTTCACACTAGAGAATTGCACTAATGCATGTCAACAACCATTAAGACAGGTGGACCCAGAGTAGAAACAATATCTCTTCTAATTAGTGTTTCTCTATTCCCCAAATTTCAATACCTTAACTGCTCCTACTAACCTCCCCTAACAAATGTTCTGAGCACTCAGAAAAACATTTTTCAAAAAAATAGGCACAAAATTAGATATGAAGGTGAAAGCACTAACTATATGCTTTTGAAATTACACCAAAAAGCTGTAAGAAGTTAAAAAGAAACACAACTTGCAAAAGTTCAGTCAGTGCTCACTAACCAACAAAGAAGCGAGAATTAGCCCTTTGTTTAGTTTTATGAAGGAATAATGAAGTTGATAACTCAAGGGAACTAGAAAATATTTTAGCATCAAAATATGCTTGCATGCAGTAAACAAGCACAGGACTTCAAAATATTCCAGAACTATTAAGCAACTTTATCATTGTCATAAAACCAGAATAACAAAAGATTTCAGGTTATTTCTGTGCTGCACCAAAGCAATGTATTGAGAAATGAAAAGAGGGAATTCTTACCAACCATCATACCCTGTGATGTGCAGTTTCCCTTAACAGCATCTGAAATCGACCTTGCAGATCTCAGCAAATGCCTCTCGTATGGCTCAGCCATTTTATGGTTATGGTCCTTTACAAATTTTGCAACCTTCCARTTCCCATCATCATCACATGTAAAACTAATCATTGCTTTACATCCTGTTCTAGCTTCCAGTTTGTTATGAGTTGCTATACTAATATCTTCATTCACAAACCCTTCCTTTGAACAGAAGTATGATTTTGATCTAACTCTTTTTGATCCAGGAAAGTAATATTGCTTTCCTTTCCGGACACTAAAACCCATGATATGAGCATAGTCACAGTACACCTTGTAGGCCTCTTCCTCATRAGYCACAACCTGTCCCAACAACTTTTTCTCTAGATTACCAGTATCTGCATCCGGTGAATCCTCACTTGTGGTAGTTTCTTCACCTCCAGTACAGTGGAGACATATAACTTCATCCTCTTCATCACTATCAAGATACATGACATRTGCTGAGCTTTTAGCCTCATGCCCAGGATTTGATGTTTCTGTCAATTTTCAACAAATAGAATTCCTCAATATTAAATACCAGACTCCTCAATATGATGCAAACAGATTCTCAAGTTTTAACAAGATTYAAGAATAATTAGGAATGGATATCTAGCCTGTGAATTCTRTCTTAACTCTGGAAGTCCTACAGCAGCAATGTGAAACATTCAAATCCAGAATGCAGTAGCATGAAGTGTGTTAAGAAGGATAAACCATAGTTGCATGAGAGCATTCTGTCCCCATTTTGTTTTCTATCCATGTAACCCTGGTAAAAATGTATTTATGAATTGATGAAAAGTATGGTAAAAACACCAGTAGTTACAATATTTAATGCCAGATGGTGTTCCATGTTCACCATGTTGGGATATCCACATGATAAAAACAAGTTCGGGAGATCAAATCTAAAAGTGATCTACAATCAAGAATTTAAATTGCACTGAATAGTTAATATAGATTATACAGATCTATATTGAAGTTCTTCAAATTAACCGTGAAACAATGAAAATTGTACAACTTTGTTTAGATCTTCTACAAATTTGCTTACTTTATGTGCCAATATGAAAGATCAGATTTTAGTAACAATGTCATAAAAYCTAAAACTTRGGAGATTTGRGAAGAAAAAAGATCAGACTATTATAACCAAGACACTGATAGATCAAGAAGCTTGAAGTTGTTTAGATATCACACTGGACACGAACATTTTCTTTAGAGTAAAATACTTCTCTATCTATACCAAATTGTCAAGAACAGAGAGCAAATCCTTTTCAAATTATTTATAGTAAAATCCTCTGTAAATGAACCAATCTAGAATCATTAAACTAYATCCATGGGGAAATTAGGAAGTATTATATGTTAACCAGAAATGAAATATGTCACTCTGGAACAGAAAAGAATCAACAAAGCCAGTAAGTTGTGAGACCCGATCAGCAAAGTTTTCATCCTTCTATAAATGAAAATGAATAATCCAATAAAAAGATAAAATAAAATAAATTTCCCCCCACCCCTGCCCCCTCTTTCTTCTTTTCTTTTTCCCCTTTCTTTTATTTTCATTTTGTTGGTTTGTRAGTTGAAAAGGAACTGAGAGCTTATCTTTGTTAGTTGACCATACATTCTCAWGTGACGAAATTGTTTTCTAATTAACATAGCCCATCTACTGAGATTTGCATGCCATAACAATTTATCAATAGCAGAATTGCTCATTATTAAGATTAACACATAGAAGCTAAAAAGACCATGAAAGGTGTACAGTAAAATTCCTTTGCACTCAAAGCCCGGATATTTGCCTTTTGACCACTTCTGTTCACATTAAAAAGAACTCCATTCATGTTAACAGAAGACAGTCATGTGCCTTTTCATATCTCTATCCAATTTTAGAAATCTTATTCATTTTGCCCTCGTAGGTTAATAAAAGGAGAGAGAGGGGGATAGATTTATGCTAAACTACGAACTCTTTCATTTGTTTTCTTTTGTTGCTAAACTAAGAACTCTTTCATTTGTTTCTTTTGTTCCAAACATGCAATGCAGACTACTTTASTATGAAATAGTCCAAACATAAATACTAAAAGCAACCAAAGGAAAAAAATTCGAAGTTACAACYGTAAATAAATAAAACAGAGCAGAATAAGTATTTCACCTGAKAGTGTTAGTTCTGTTCCACCATAATTTGATAAAATAGCTCGAGCAGATCTCAAAAACTGCCGCTCATACAACTCAGCCATTTCATGATTATGCTCCTTTACAAACTTTGAAGCTTTCCACTGCCTTTCATGGTTACATACAAAATAAATCATTGCTTTACACCCCGTCCTAGACTCCAATTTATTACCATAACTACTGCTACTGCTGCCATCATCTTTGTCGTAACTAAATCCTTCTTTTGAACAGCAATACCATTTCGCTCTAATCCTATTCGTCCCGGGAAAATAATACTGTTTCCCCTTCCTAACACTAAATCCAACAGCATATGCATAACCACAGTACAACTTGTAGGCTTCCTCCTCACATTGCAGCACTTGATTTGCTAATAAATTTTCTAGCTCATCAATATAGGCTTTCCGCTTCTCATTAAGGGCTTTTTCTCCAGCACAACCTAAGCATACCCATTTTACCTCCTCACCATCATCAATACGAATGGAAAAAACATTATCTACTTCTCCAGAGTTCTTGCWTACATTCCCACAATTTATCATTTCTGCCAAGTTTATCAACAAAGCAAAAACTCTGTAAAATAGTAACTTTAGGTAATTAAAATACAAGAATCAACAAAATATTCGTAAACAAATAAAATATCAGGAAAAAAAGGAAAAAGAAGAGGATAGGGRACCTTAATAAGTCGGGAGGAAGGAAATAGCTTCCGTGAGAAAATTCTGGTTGGAGGTCTGAATTTATGGCAACAAATTATTTCTTGGCAAAACACATTGCAAATACAGAGCTTTACTTGCTTTTCATTTTCCTTACATTTCTGAAGCAACTAAAGAAATTTCCGGCTCAATTGCTGAACGAGATATCCAGAAAATTCAAACTTTGGTTGAATATCAAGAGCCATGCACTGAGAGTTCCAACAAAATTGAAATTTTTTGCTGCAAAATTAAATAAATTCACGTGAAAATTCAGGTGCAGCACTGACCTTATAATTAAACTGCCAAGATCAAGTGAGGAAAATAGAAATCCAAACGCAATTCCAGTTACGTACACAATCACATAAAGTGATAGAGAGAGGCTTACTGATTCTACTGAGGCCCTTAGCAGTTAAAAAATCTCTCCTCTTCTATTTCTTCTTAATGTTTTCCTTTTCTCTTGGAGCTTTTAACGGAGAAAGGGAAAAACTATCATAGTAATAAAAGCTTACCTGATATTGCAGGACCCATTTTGCTCTATTTCGTCTTTTTTTCTGAAAGGGAAAAAAAAATATTTTCCTTTGACCAAAAATAAGTGGCAAGTCAGAGAAATAAAATAGAAGGACATTTTCATAATACTACCTCACATTAACTGGTTCTAACAAATAATCTTGAAATTACATCAAATAATAATCATTACCAGGTGAAATGTATAAAAAGTGTATTCTTGATTACCTAATTTACTTCTTTCCTAACAAAATAATCGAGGTAATTCAGAAATTATAAAAATGAAAAAATATAAAAATATTAATTAATAATCAGAACATTGCACCTTATTTAGTTATTCTAAATATGATTATTAAATTAAATTAAATTTTCCTAAGTTATTTAGATAATTAYAAGTCAATTTTAAATATTCCTATTAAATTAGAAAGTACATTGTATGTCAGCTAATAAAAGGATGACATGTATTAAGGACTATAAGGTTCAACCGATGAAAATTAAGGATGAAGCATGGAATCAAGTGGTGCCTCGTTGCTCCTAAATGTGACTTTGACCAATCAAATCATTTTACTTTGCRTATAAATAGATGCTAAAGCACACGAGAAAATTGTTCAAAAATTCAAATTGAGGACCAGAAGTTTAAGTTGAGATAAGCCAAATTTTCTTCAAATTTCGTGATCAAGTTGCGAAGTCCTCAGKAGATTTCAAAGAMTCTGAATCTCAAGATTAAGTGCGAAACCCTCGAAAACTCCTAAAGAGTCCAAATTTCGAAATCAAGCTTCGAAGCCCTAGGAAGATCTCAAAGAATTCAAATCTCAAGATCAAACTGTGAAATCCTCAGAAAATTRCAAAGAGAAGAATCAATAGATTGAGTTATTGCCACAAGAACATTTCAGAGATTGTAACACGTATCTCATCAGATTTATAAGATTAATTCTTGTTTCGCATTCCTCTTYTTTTCTTAAAATATTTTGCGGACTAGAGATTCGTATAAARAAATTTTGACATGCCCAGTGAGACAATTTTTGTCATTCATCTTTTCTCTTCAAAACAAATCAAATCAAATTCATGGCCCCAAGAACATCTCAAAGGCTACCGCTTCTAGATCTGCAACAATTGGTATTACTGCCAAATTAACCATGTCAGCCACACATGCAGAACCCGTGACGCGGAGTAGAGTGCCATTTAATTCTAGAAATGAATTGGAGGAGTACTTCTCAAACAATCATATCTACAAATACTCCAACCACATGTTCATGGATTTCCTCTTCAAGAAGGAAAAATGGACGTCGAATCTGCCATAAAAATAACCATGTCCTTATTGAATGTTGGAATCAAGTCACGAATATCCAAACAAGATGATAGCAAATCTTCCATAAACTTTGCAACTGTTGATTACCAAGAAGATCTGCACTTGAGAAAGTCTATCATGAAGATTCTACCACAACTTCATCTATCGCATCAGTTATGATGATCGATACTACTACTATTGAAGAACAAATCGTAAAGTTGGCCAGATTYATAGAAGGACTTGTAGAGACTTCCCAAATGCGAGATATCACTCTTGCTCCATTGTTGAATCGCCTCGATGGTACRGGAGAAACGAGTTAAACTGCTCCAAAGCACCTTGAAACTGCAAATGATGTTAGATCTGTTAAGGTTGCTCGAGTARAATGTCAATCCAAAGCCAAATCTAAAACTAAAATCGAAGTACAAAACATCCAAGTTTCTTCTGATGGATTGATCTTGGTAAATCACCTAAAGAATGTTATTACAAAAACAATTGAAGAAAGTTATGAAGGAAGCACCAAATCTTCTCAAGGGTATGCCAAAGCATATACTCAAAGGATATGCAGTCTTGAAATGTTGATCGCTTATCAACCTCCTAAGCTTTAACAATTTGATGGGAAAGGAAATCGAAAACAGACGTAGCCCACTTTGTTGAAACGTGTAACAACATAGGTAGTAAAGGCGATCACTTGTCAAGCAATTTTCTTAGATCCCTTAAAGGTAATGCTTTTGATTGGCATACAGATATTACTCCTAATCAATCGATTGTTGGAGTCAACTTGAGTAGGAATTTCTAAATCGATATTATAGCACTCAAAGAACTATTAGCATGCTTAAATTAAGTCGAATTCCACAGTGGAATGATGAACTCGTTGTTTAAGCCTTGATTGCAGAGATCGTCTTTCCGAACAATRTGCRAYATGTGCATCTAAGGTATYCATTGGGGCCACCAATGCATTTTAAAGCGAATCCAACCAAAAATTACCTGCGCTCATGATATGGAAATAAGTATCCTTGTCAATCAAAGTTGAGGAATTCATGTCAAAGAGTCAACCAAATATGAGAAAAAGCTGCAGTTTAAATGTGGGGGCAACCTTTCCTCAAATTTGAAATGAAGATTCAACACAAACAAAACTTCAAGACTCTTCTCAGTGTACGAGCCTAAATTGCAGGCTGCTCCTTGATAAGAGTTAAAACTATCTGAATACTTCATTAGAAATTCAAGACGCTCCTGGTATACGAGCCTAAACTACAAATACTCCTTAATAAGAGTTAAAAACTGTCTGAATGTCTTGTCAAAAAATTCAAGATMCTCTTTAATGCATTAGCCTAAACTACATGTTACTCCTTGATAAGAGTTAAAACTATCTACAAAAATTCAAGTTCCTCTTCGATTGCACGAGCTTAAACTGCAAGTTCAAATCATGTAAAGATGAACTACATTTGACTTGATTCCTTTTTTGGATATGTAGGCAGCTTAGAAAAATGTCTAGGAGTTTTAAAATCATCGGCTCAAAAATATTTACTAAAAAGTTTTAGTTTTATGTGGCATTAATTATAAAATAAAATATTAAAAAATTATTTTAGTTTTTACAATAAATGAAAAAAACCCTTGGTCTGTTTGGTAAACAAAAAAATGGTTGGCTTTCTATATTATTTGTTTGGAGATGGACCCGAGATACACCATCCATCTCTAACTATTATAAAAATTAAAAAACAGGACCTAGAATTTAAATATTTTTAACTTTTTAACTTTTAAACTTGGCGCCAAAACAATAAGAGATAGGTTAGAGATAGAAGATAGACGAAATTGAATTCAGGTCTCCAYATGGTCTCAAATCCGTCTCTATTTACATYAAAAATATTTCAAATTAATTCCTCCTTTGAACTTTTTTTCTATAACAAACACAACCACATTCACCTACAAACAATTCATTTATCAATTTAATTGCTTAAATAAAATTTCTATAATAATAAATTTTTATTTTGTAAATAAAATTKATCACAWGCTTATGACAAAGCTAACATAAAAGATAGTTTACTTGTATCGCTATATAGAAACATTAAAAGATGAATCCCTTGTCTAATTATTATTTAGTGTGAATCAAAATCATTTTATTTACTCTTCTCTATCTAAACAAATTAAACATCCATATGATAAATTAATGCAGATTATGTGCAATTCAAACTTTACAATATAATTTCACTGTATATTCATGTTGAACTTTATTATTCTTTAATTACCTCTAACATATTAAATAAATTAATTTCTAATTTCATATTTGATTTATAAATTCAATAAAAATACGAATATTTCAACAAAAAGGTTTAAAATTTTGAATATAGTAAGTATGAGATATAAACTTTAAGAAAAACATCGTATCGAAATGGTCTCTATTTCAAATCTACTAAAATTATTTTAGACAAAATGGAGATGGAACCAAATAGTCTCCAATGTAGAGACAAATTTGAGATAGAATAAAGAAAAAGAAAATTTTAATTTTTTAAAAATATTCGAGATGAAATGAAATTTGTATCGAGTTCATATCTAAACAATAGAGACTGAACAAACCGTCCCTATATCATCTTTAACCGTAGAGATAAAAACTTCGTCTCAAGATGGTCTCTATTTCATCTCTACTAAAATTATTTGAGACAAAAAGGAGAAGAACCAAATCATCTCCAARCTAGAGACAAATTCGAGCGATAATAGAGACAATGTTAAGTTTATAAACATTTTGAAATTATTTAAGATGAGATGAAATCTATATCTAGTTCATCTCTACAATAGAAACTGAACAAAGCATCTTTATATCATCTCTAACAGTGGAGATAAAAATATCATCTCTAAATGGTCTCTATCCATCTCTACAAAATTTTTTGAGTCAAAATAGAAAAGGAACTAAATCATCTCTATCCTAGAGACAAAATTGAGATACAATAGAGATAATGTTAAGTTTATAAAAATTTTAAAAATATTCGAGACAAAATGAAATATGTATCTAGTTCATCTCTGAACAATAGAGACGAAACAAACCATCTTTATATGATCTCTAAAACTAGAGAAAGAATTCGTCTAGAGGTTGTCTGAGATGCAACAAAAATAGATGGTTGTCTCTATTAGGATGAATTTGGCACTAGCGAGGGTGCATTTTTTCTCTAATGCATCTCTAACATATTATATCATTAGCGACGACCTTAAATGAATAAGTAAAAGGGATGCTTAGTGGAAATAAAAATATAAATACATACGAAGCGTATTGACTTGTTGATTTTATGATTAATACAATAAGATAGAAAAATAACAAAAAGGCTTAATGTTTCYAATATATTGGATGTCAGACTAAGGAGCGATTAATCAAAATCATAATTGGCAAATTCTCTAGTCCATCCACATGAACCCYAGATAAAAGGTTTGCAAGAGAGTTCCTTGTTTTGTTGGAGTGCGTAATAGCTGCAATTTTTCCTTTTGGGTGGCATAGAAAATGATTTTTCTCAACTCCAAACCCTAGTCCATCAGGGTATATTTATAGATCTCTAGAAATCTGAAACCTTAATCAAATTAGGTAGTTCATTAGGCAATTTTCATTGGGCTTCAAGAAACCTAATCGACACATAATACTAGCCCAACACTTTGGGCCATTTTATTTGGGCTTTCTCATTTAGGATTTCAGGTTTAAAAGCTCACTAAATTAAATTAAGTTATTTTGATCACCATCAAGTAAAGTAATTTACCAATCTCGTTAATAATCTCTCACATTATACTTAGTTTCGGTGTATGGTAAGATCCCTATATATTAGGTACAAGCTTGTTCAAATGACCATTTTGCCCTTGACAGGCCTATTGTGTGTGACTTCTTAGGTTCCTCATTAAATAGCAATTGAAACTAATATTAAACTCATTTAATATCCATTCACTAATATGTTCACATAACTRCGTACTAGGATTCTCATAGATTATGGTTGGTGTCTAGCAAAACACTCCATGACCCCTATGTAATGAATGAAGAAGTTGGTCGACTTCTATCAAATGAACCAAGACTATAGWATTTTATTCTTTTTATTTTGATATCCTTTTCGAAACATATCAAGTACATTATCTTGATTCCTTGACTACTATGAGAAACTCTTTTCTCATCAAAATATTCCACTTCGGCCAAAGATTTCTTAGTCAAGAAACAATGTACAAAGATATTTTTCTTCCTAAGGAAGAAATGATGGACTCTTTATTGCATGATCACATGATCTCATATATCTTGTACTACTTACTATCTTGTACTCCTATATACTCAGAGTAGTCAAAAGTAGTAAGTTATAGCTACGGGAATATGAGAACATATATGATCTRATGTCAGAGTAAAACCTCYTAGTCCAATGACAAGTAATTTTCCATTTACTTCTTCATTTTGTTTAAGCCATGTTCAAGTTCATTTATTTTTTCAAAATACTCTCTTATTTACAATTGTACGTGATTCACCATTTTCGATCCCATCAGCATTTTTATACTTGATTATATGAATTGTAAACATGACTAATCTTTACGAATTATTATTTGCCCCAATAATAATCCTATTGGGAACAACATTATTATTCYTCTTGATTATTCTCTATCTCAGCATCATACTGARATGAAAAGAATAAATAATTAATAAATGGACATAATGRGAAATAATGTCAATAATATACTTCTATGATAAATATCTAYCTATTATAAATAAATAATGCTCTCGGGCACATCACTAACAAATTCTCTCCACTATTTGTTTCCAATGAATAATAATTTTTTAGATTGACAACTCGCGTCTCAAAATGACCTCAAACATTAGTGACATACAACATGTCGCCCTTAAGTCATCTCTATATTTCATCTCTATCATGTGTAGAYATAAATTAGAGATGGAAATTTTTGAGGCGTATTAAAGCTGTCTCCAATTCATCTCTATATTGATAAAATAAACAACTTTTACTAGTCTGCCCCTAAATCATCACTGTTTCACCTCAYTTTAGAGATGAAATTCTTCTCCCTCAAAATTCTGCCTCTAAAACAAGTCTCTCCCATAGGCCTGGTTTTCTATATTGGCAAACCTCCAAATGGTGTCAAGACAGATTATATAATGATTGAGTATTGAATTCCTGATATCCTTATTCGACCTCAAAGATCTAAAGCTACCATGAAGGTAAGTTATAGCATTGATCTAATCTATTTTCCATTGCATGACAAGTGTAGATAAATAGCATCAAMTAAATAGATTTTCTTCGATGAAAAGAACTACAATTCTGTTAAAAATAARTCGTATTTAAGAAAAATCAATTCAGGTACAATACTACTTTTAGGCACACAATTGCACATGCTTGTGATTGCCAAGTTCTGAAAGATTGGGATTAGAAACAAGACTAGCTAGATGTGCTTCTTGTTTTTTGCTTTAATCCCATCTATATGCCTTGGAAATAAGACATATATTTGAACTATTAGTGACTATATAATGATAGAAACATGCAGTAATTTATCTCCTTCTTGAATGAACAAGCTAAGAAAACATTGATGAAGATTTACTTTGCTCTAGATGCTTCATGACCTTTACTTACAACAATCTTAATGCTTTATAAATGAGTCAAAGCACTAATAGAAAATTTGTGGGGAGTGCGATACTGATGATCAATTAGGTGCAAGATTTGATATGCAATCTGACTTTAGTATATAATGCTACTTTTATGCGGTTCGATGACTAGGTACTCTGTAGAATTAGGCAAAAGGGCAACATGTCAAAGATTGCATGGGATGTTCCACATAGTCCCAGCAAACTAGTGGGAGACCCGCCAAACATGAAAGAGCAACTTTCATCACTAAACACAAACACCACCTCGGACATCTACTTAAATTATTCCCTATCCAAATYATGCTATATATTCGCCAAACTGCTTGCTACTCAAGACTTTCCTGTCTCCACTCTTTATGGAACAACCTTCCAAAGTAGCAATTATACTGCCAAGAACCGCAATAGAGCGTATAAACATGGATTAGGTAAGGACAATTAGGATTAGTTATTATTTCTACAGTTCTTTCAATTTTCAAGGGAAACCTAAGGAGAGAAAGGTTTTTTTTTTTTTTTTTTTTTCTGTTTTCTTCTTTGCCTTTCTCTCCATCCAAACCAAGTCTCATCTCCCATATGTTTATTTGTTTTTTCTTTTTTCTTTTTWCTTTTAATCTTTTCTCTAGTAAAAAATAAGAAAAATGAGAAAAAGAGATGACATATTACTTTTTTACATAAATTTTAATRGCCAATCTATCAGTAAAATGCAAAACTTTTACTTTAAAAGATGGGAAATATTATCCACACCCCAAGGACTATGGTTTAACATTAAATGAATAATCATTAATGATAAGCATCTTTGATTTTCAAGAAAATATAATGAAATGTAACCATTAATTGTGAAATTAGTTTAAAAGCTTATATCTATTTTTCATTTAATTAATTTTTAGCCATTTTAAATGACTATTAAATTTTTCCCTTTTTACTCGTTAATTTTCTCTTTCAACTCTTTTTTTATTCATTAATTTTTCTTTTTTTTTTTCTCTTTCTTTCTTTCTTTGTTTTTCGTTGTTCTAGAGCAATAGTGGAATGCTTATTTTAAGCATGCATAATGATGAGCTAATTAGTTAATCACCTCATTTTTTTATTGTTATCAAATTTACAGTAAAAAAATTAAAAATTATATATTGGGGTTTAGGGTTTTAAGGATTTAGCATTTAGGGTTTTAGGATTTTTAGGGATTAGGGTTTTAAGATTTAGGGGTTTTAGAGTTTAGGGTTTTGAGTTTTAGAGTTTAGGGTATTAGGATATTAGGATTTACYATTTAGGGTTATTTAGTCTCCCTAGATTCTTGAACTTTTGTGGAAGCTTTTGTCGTAGAATTTTTGTGCAGTCCTCAATGAGCACAATAGACTCATGTTCTTCCATCTTCGTTTTGTGAGATAAGATGTCMTTCAAATATTTTGCTTAGCGAGGTATTTGTTCTAGTACATRTGCAAAAAGGAATGTTGATATGCAACTTTTTAAACACATTTAAAAACTAGAATATTTCTTATCCAAATATTGTTATTTAAGCCTTTGGAGATAGGGATTAGGAGGAGCATATGGTTAGGAGAAGAATGAAGTTTAGGATCTACCTTTTTGCTTACTTACTCATCCTACCCATTGGCAATTTTTCTATCAACTTCCTTTTCAATTTTCTTTTTTTTGGGCATTTCTTGGAGCTCTTTTCACTTCTCAAGATGATTGCTTGCACTTGTTCTCTATGATTATTCTCAGTTATACTTAGAGAGATACCTTGGGGCCAATTGGATAAACGATTTGCAATTTTCCCACTTGCATCCTAAAATTTCTGATGGAAGCCCTTGATTCTTTATTGAAGCCTCTTGACTTTGAAAACTTTGTTCGGTGATTTTTATGAACTTAGTTGAGATCCTCCAAATTAGATGTCTTTCTTGAGTGGGAGGTCTATTTTGTGGATTTTGACAACCCAAAGTTAGATTTCTCTCCCTTTCCTTATTGTTTCTCCATGAAAAGTTTGGAAGGATTCTCCAACATGAGCTTGCTCCAAGGATTGATCAACTTTCCCCAAAGAAGGGTAATAAATATTACATGACCTTTTTCACAATTAGTGCATGATACTCCATGATAATTCAAGCCAACTACTTGCTTAGTTAGGGCCGGCATCTGCAGAGATGATTAAATAATAGCATCTAATTTAAATATCCCTATAACCCTCTTTGGTTCATWTCTGGTTGTATTAGATTGATAATTATTGGTGGCCATATTATTGATGATTTCGTAGTCTCATTCTAATATTTAGAAATCAGGCATTCTTCGGAGGCTCCATCTAACATAGTTCAAATAGRAGAAGTCATACCATTATAAACAATGTGAACTAGTATCCATTTTGGTACACCATGATGTGGATACGTGCAAATTAGATCCTCCCAAAGCCTCATAGAGTGACTKTCCATCTAGGTGAGCAAAAATATCAATTTCACTCCTAAGCTCAAAGTTCTTGCTGGAGGGAAGTATTTGTTCAAAAATTTCATAGCCAATTTATCCCATGAAGTAATGCTCCTTTGATGAAAATAATTTAACCAATCTTTGACTCTATTRCTTAGAGAAAAAAGAAAGTGCCTTAGTCTGATAGTACCGACACTAACTCCATTTTACTTGGAGTATACAGAATCTCTAAGAAGTTTTGGATGTGAATATTAAGATCTTCACTATCTAATCCACCAAACTGTACATAATTCTAAATCATCCGGATAATGAACAGACTTGATTTCAAAAGTATTAGCCTCCACCATTTGTCTTTGAATACTGGATTCAGCCCCACTCACTGATYGAATAACATAGTCTTGCAGTAGCCTCAAGGCGGGGATGTCTTACCCTGCTGGAACAATGTTTTGGTTATTTCCTCTATTGTTGTTGTTGTTATTTGTTTATTACCCACAGATGGATTAGGATGAGGAAATTGTTGTATCTTACTAACTTCTTTCTCCTTCCTTGTTTTGGTCTCCTTGGTGTTTTTCTTACAAGTTCATTAAATTTCTTTATTAAGTGCTAGTAATTTAATAGGACAATAGTGGGACATACACCAAAGAAAGAAATAAAAATTGAACCAAAGAAAGAAAAAAATTGAAAAACAAAGCAAAATAAAATAGTTCAATTGAAGTCAAAAGTATGAAAAATGATATCAAAATATTAATTTCCTGGCAATGATGCCAAAAACTTGATACTGGAAATCTTAGCAAGTATACATGTATCGAGTAATATAGAAAGATATCGATCTCACAAATAATTAAATCATAATTACCATCTACTTATGYTCCTAAACTTTATTTAGCTAATCGATTATTCGACATGAGAATTAACTGAGTAAGAAAATTCTAACTAACCATTGAATATCACACAAGACTATTTCGAAGGAAATTTAATCAATAAAAAGCCTTAGAAACATGAGTTCGCATATTCTTCAACCATGTTATCTAACCAACGTTTTCAAATCAGCATAACAAGTATCYACCAATCAAACCTGAGAATAATGCATATGCTTTTTCAAGATATAAACAACATATTTTCTAAGTAATAGAGCTATATCTCTCTACTTAATCTAACCTAGAAAAACACATTAAACCTACGGTTCTCAATGATTGCACAAACCATGTAAACATAGCTCTATTTCACATTTAGTTCATGGCACTCATTATTTAATCTGATTGRAGAAGTGTTATCTCTAATCGACTTAAGCAATGTCTGAAACAATTAAAAGATGGTTAGTCATATAATCTAAGATTAAGAACAATAAAAGGCTTCAATACATATAGATATATCAAACATGGAAAACTCCTAATTCAATATCATAGCACCCCAAAAGGTTACGTCATGATCATAGAACAAAATATTTAGTTCARAATGACTCGAATAAAAACAAATACAAATTGAAGATTGAGATAGAAAAACATKATGAAAGATAATAAGTTCATTCAATCTTCAATCCGTTGGTCTTCTTTTCTTTCGAAAATCTCATTCTAAGTGTTCTAATATGTTCTCCAAGGTTCATTTATGAATAATTATGTTTTTGGTAGTTAAGGAGATGTTTTATAGCATTAAAGTCCTTCARTGGGTCAAAAARGTGAGGAACCTTCCTAAACCGCTCAAKCCTCGTGCGAAATRGTGAGACAAAACAAAATCCCTTTAAAATCATAAAATTAGTGCCAGTTTTGACCAAAMTGGCACAGGATCGGGTATGTGTTTCAAAGCAKTTTCCATTATCCATCCACCTATGTAGGTTTCATAATGTTTCGTTTCTATTTTCTCCTTRATGATTTACAAATTATTTCTTACAAAATCAAATTGTTACATAATGAAGTATTTACTCAATAAACCACAATTAATCTAGAATTCGATTGAATTAAACTCTTAAAAGATTGTATACTCTAGATATAAAACCAATGTATCACTTTTTACACCGATGCTGAGCTTTCAACTGATAAATTCTCTACTGCAACTCCTAATCTTCCTTCTTCAGCAAAGATGATTGAAATTGTCTTCGTAAGAGGTGGAAAATATTCCTTGCCAATAACTTGAACATATACTACATCAAATTCATAAGTTAAGCTAGAAAATCATAAATCCTCTATTTTTCAACGATAGTGTGTTGCACTTTCACTATACATCACCTGGATGAGTTTATAATGATCCATCTCTTGCCAAATACTTTGCAAGAGATTGGGATAGTGAATAACTATCCGACTTCCTTACTTTGTAGCAGTACTTTTAGTCTTTATCTAATAGATTTGTGCAGCGTTACAAAATATGTATGTATGATAGCCTCACAAGTCTCCTAATGGCATTAAGAAACATGTAGGTATCACTAATTTCTGGAGACATTGAATTGCAAAGCCAAGACATCACTMTTAAGTCTTCCTCATCCCATACATCAAATTCTAGATCTTCCTTCTGTGGGCCCGTACCAAGAAACATAATTTGCCTCCACCATTTAAGTGTGCCCTCATCAGTTGTGATCATTTGAAATAATTTCTCCCGTTKAGCTTGTAGGAGGCTTGGATATTGGGTCGTTCCTAGCAGTATAGTATTCATTTTTTATGGCTAAGGTCTTGGTTYTGTGAGGTTTAGCTCTATGTTTAACTTCAATAGTATTTATAATGGCTCAAGAAAAACTAAGGAACACTGGAATAAAATATGGAAAAATTCTAAAACAGGAACTAGGAAGAAGGTGGAAATTTTTTTGGATAAGTACCAAAAAAAAGAAGAAAAATAGTGAGTATTTTGTGGGTTACTATTTTGTTGTTCCTAGACTTTGGTTGAATAGTGGTGAATAAGTCTCTTGCTATGCAAATATGTGCATAGGCTAGCTTGAAAATGGCGAAKGAAGGATGAGAGGAAAGGATTGAAAGCTCATCTCAAACTTAGTCTGTGCTAATGTTCCTTGATCGATAAGGAGATAGTCAAATGTTGGGGTGGTCACTCTCTAAGAAAAGAGCTTTTATGATTTCTAGAGCATTGTCCCCGCTGCAAYTCTTCACCTTGAGAACCACACTAAAAATCTTGTAGCACCAATTTGAAGTGTTGATTGAGAAGTAATCAACAATATACTCTATAAGTACTAGTAAATCCAAAGTTGTTGAATCCACAAATAGACCATACARAATATGAAGGTCCTTGCTACTTGCAAATAACCAACGGGCATAATTGAACAGAGATTTGTACAAGAGGACTCATAAGTCAAGATAGAAATGAAGTATAAGTATTCATATAAAATTGCTATTAGACTACTACAAATTAAATATTATCATAGCTAGTATAGAAGGAAAGCAACGTACTCAACYTCTGATAGGGCCCTCCCATCTACACACTACCAATTAGCCGAATTAGTCAATTGACAACTAGCAGAGGCCTAGATGAGGTATTTCCTTAGTGACCTTTTGGATACCCAAAGTTGAGGAATGGACTCACTTACTCATCTTAATRACTTGATCTTCAAAGCTACAAGGTATCATTGTGTTAGTGCCTTTGCAGCTCACTCACACATTAMAGTCAATTGCCTCAATTGATAATTTCCCAACCAATGTAAGCATATAAAAGTCATAGACCAAAACTAAATCTAAATATTAAAACTTATGTACTCAATGAACTTGTTTAATCTTGAYGCAAATCTGTGGGCACAAATGAATAAATTAGTTAATAAAGTAAATTTCAGAGAATTGATTAGATAGGTAATAGCATATAAAAGTCATATTTCTAACTAAAAAATAAACATGTTTACTATGCAACATTCAAATTTGTAAGCACAATACAAATTAAAGAAAAATGATTATAGCCRAACCATATTTTGATATATTTTATCTCACTAGAACTTTTTCTCTGCTTTCCCTCTAAAATATCAATTAGATARGCTAATTTTATTGGATTTTAACTCCATATCTTATTAAATAGAGTGATGGTTGACAATTCAATTTTCAATTTGTTGAATTGTTTAACAAAAAACATGAACATCGAGTCAGTTTGTTGGTCCTTGTTTATATTTTGTTAGGTTGGCTAACCTTTTAATATCATCTAACTTAAGAAACTTGAATAATGCACAAGTCTAAAAGGTTTTAAGGGCTAAATATATATGTTTATAGTGTTCATAAATGGAGTATCCAAAGACACCCAAAACCCATATTAATTCAAGGAGTCCACTATTTAATCTCTTTCAATCCTCAAATAGCTTTCACATTCACTYTTAATGACCAAGAAATAACAAATGTATTAACCATATATACACTTGAATGAAGCATGAAGATGTGCAAACTTTGCTCAAAGCATTCATTAAACCATAAATACATAAGTTCATCAAAAATCGTAACTGTACAAAGTTATTTCATACTCTTAAATGTCAAGAAATACAAATATTTCTTGTTCAACATCTCAAAAAGTAAATAAAGAAGTAAAGAAACAAAGGCTAAAGGTATAAGCTTGAGCCCTTCGATGAAGAATGTTTGGTTCTTCTTCTTTTTCTCTTAACCTATGGCTCRTCTTTCCCAATTTCTCTCCTRTTTTCTACTGTGCYGCTACTCTATGTATGTGTGTCTAAGCGATAATGCCGCTTGATCCTTCTCTTAGAAGCTTTAGGAGATGTTGCCCTAAAGTTTATCATAAAGTAAGACACTTGGCACTCTCATATTTATTCAAGAGGCCCACTTATTCATCTACTTTATGTTTTTCAAACAATTGTTAGTGTACGTTTTTTTGGCTTCTCTAAATAGTGCTTTCTATCTAGCAACTCCCCATTGGCCTTTGTTTTTACTTCACATTGTCATCTGCACTCTTTTCCACAAGTGCCAATGCTACAGATAATGCTACAACATTGTTGCTGGCTTTGACCTTTCCTTCTTCTTCTTCAAATAATATAATAATTCAAATGTAGAATTATTTCCTATAAAATAAGATATTTTAATTAAATAAAAGCTCCTAAATTCTAAAATTTCACACTTTGATAAAAATAAAGTTACTCAAATGAATTTAGACAATGTCTAGGATAAAATAGTACAAAGTAATACTTTAACACATCAAAGAGAGTAAGAATAGACAAACAAATGCTAGTAAAATCAATGGATTTTCATCCACATCAAGAAAATTAATAAGAAATAGGTGAAACTTATGTAAAATACGTATAAAATTGTATTGAGAATCCCCTTCGGACAYTATGAWTGAAAAGTCATGTCATTTTGTTTAAAATATGCACCATATAGAATTTCTAAATTATGATTTGTGTATATATAGATGATGTTTTAATCTTTTCTAGTTTACTAGAAGAGTATTTTAAACATTTTACTATGTTGTATGAAAGCATTTTTACTATGTTATGCAAGATATAATATATATATATATATATATATGATTATATATATATTATATATAATATATATAATATCAAATATATATATATATATATATAGATATAGATATAGATATAGATATAGATATATAAAAGACTATTGTACCTTTATGCATAAGCTGTCAATTTGCAAAGCCTTGCTAACTCCCCTTGTCATCTTCTCAAGAACATTAGGGTTTTCGACCCAAATGACCTAGTTTTTCCATTCATATCCGCAATAACATTGTTTTTGTAGGCGTTGCTCTTTAACATGGARGCCACTTGGAGTGGCACCTTAATAAGGTAAAGACACCCCTCCAAGAGGCGTCATAGCTGCATCATTGATTTCCTYTTGAAATTAAAGGCGCCAGTGTAGAGGGTGTCTTCATTTAGCCTAAAGCGTCACTTGTACTGGCGCTTTCAGCTAAAGGCGCCCCTTGGAGGGGCATTTTACACTAGTATGCTTTCCTCTTTCTCACTTGATGTTAAAAATAGCRTACAATAATCCCAACAATCGACCATCTATAGTCGACCTCTRATTTCTGTAGATGGCACATTCTTAGAGTTGCATATCATGGGATTATTTTGATTGTTAGTACATATGATGCAAACAYTCATGCATTTCCCCTAGCCTTTACAATTGTAGATCAAGAGTCATCTGCTAGCTATTGATGGTTTCTGCTATTATTGAGACTTCATGTGGTTCAACAAAGATATGTTTGTTTGATTTCATACCGTCACAAGGGGATACTTCAAACATTGCGCCAAATAAGAGAGTGACAGCCACCATGAGCAGTACATAGATATTGTTTGCGTCACATCAAAGGATTTCAATGTCAAATTTAAGAATAGAGACTTGTCTAATCTTATGTACAATATAAAGGGAGAGTCTAGTCAAGCGAAGTTCAGTGCAATCATGGATGAGATTAAGCGTCAGAATCAAGCCGCATTTGATTAATTGAATGCAATTGACCGCGCGATGTAGACACTTGTGTATGATGATGGACACAGGCACGAGTGCTTGACAACTAACTTGCATAAATTATTGAATAATGTTTCGAAGAAATGATGTTCTTTGCCGCTTATAGCATTGGTGGAATTAACAGTGGTAAAACTTATGAAATATTTTTTAGATCACCATGAATAAACGACTTATAATAAACATCTTTTTGCGCCTAAGATATGGAACAAATTTATTTTCATATAACGATGGTGCAATTTAAGTCTCAATTGGCCTGTTCAGTGTGATGTCTATACCTCGAGAAAATGGAAGGGGTAACAAAATCTACACCGTCAAGATGAGTGAAAGTTGGTGCACTTGTCATAAGTGGTCTATATCTGGAATTCCTTGTTCTCATGCTTTTGTTATATGCTATCATTAGGATTGACAAGTGAGTTAGTTTGTTCATGAAGTGTATTCCAAGGAACACTATCGGAAAGCATATGTTGAAAATTTCTACCCGATTCCACATAATTCTTTTTGGAGACTGTCTCCATTCAACCTTATTCATTACAAGTTGAATATGAAGAGAAATTTGAAGGGTCATGTTCAAAGCATGAGGATTAGAAGTGATGTAGACTATCAACAACCTAATTCTCCTGGAAGATATGAGAATTGTCATGGAGCTAGTCATAATAGAAGAAATTGTCCGGACATCGTGAGGATGATTCAAACACTTAGTTTATAACTTCATTATATCGAACATGATTATTTTTATTCCATTGCATCAGCATGCTTATTTTATGACTATTGAAGTCACTTTCATGGCTATGTTTCTTTTATGCTTAGTGTTACAAACATTCATATGTTTTCGACACTATGATGTTGTTCGAGATGTTTAGAGTAAATATCAATTGGTATTTATTAAATGAAACCAATGTTGTCAATATTTTTTCCTTCTTTTTAGATTTTAGAATGTCGTAATATAGATGTTGAAATTATTGTAGGTTATTTTAACATCAAGTGAGAAAGAGAAAAAATACTGGTGTAAAATATCCCTCGAAGGGGCACTTTAGCTAAA
>MEJB01000027.1:1285432-1297703 GCA_001752375.1 Rhazya stricta | reverse complement strand
TATGTTTCTTTTATGCTTAATGTTACAAACATTCATATGTTTTCGACATCATGATGTTGTTCGAGATGTTTAGAGTAAATATCAATTGGTATTTATTGAATGAAACCAATGTTGTCAATATTTTTTCCTTCTTTTTAGATTTTAGAATGTCGTAATATAGATGTTGAAATTATTGTAGATTATTTTAACATCAAGTGAGAAAGAGAAAAAATACTGGTGTAAAATATCCCTCGAAGGGGCACTTTAGCTAAAAGCACCAGTACAAGTAATACTTTAGGCTAAATGAAAACATCCCTTACACTAACACTTCTAATTTCAATAGAAAATCAATGCTGAGGCTATGATGCCTCTTGATAAGGCGTCTTTYCCTCATTAAGGCGCCACTCTATGTAGCATCCATGTCAAAACAACAACACTTGCAAAAAGTCTAATGATTATGGATATAAGTGAAAAAACTAAGAGCAAAAAGTCTAATGATTATGGATATAAGTGAAAAAACTAAGTCATTTAGATCCAAGATTCATAACATTATAATGCTATTTTTAGCATAAACTGTGGTTTATGAGAACTTGTACTAGTCACATCCTCTCGACATTTCAAGTATTTTATCATCTAATTGAAGAATATTTTTGATTTGGTTGGTTCTTCCCTCTTAAAAGGAACATTGTTTTTATGTGTTTTTCTTATAGATTTTCATAAATTTTGAAACAACGTTAATTGGGAACATAAACAAATATTTTCAAATTAGATGGTGGAAAGTTTGAATAAATTCTTTTGTTCAGATACCCCAGAACAAAATGGCATTAATGAGAAAAAGCACCACAACATTACAGAAGTCYGTCTTTCATTGCCCGTCCGTGGTCATGTTCCAAAAGTTTTAAGTGGAAGCCTTCTACTGCAACTTTTGACTTATCAATCGACGACCATCTCAAGTTTTTTCTGTGTCTGTCCTTTCRAGAAGCGTCACGACGGGTAACCTAATTACTCATTTTTATGTGTTTTTGGATCATGCTGTGCTTCCCCAGTCTTAAACCATGTACTAAGACCAAACCTGACACAAGATCATCATCACCCCGCAATTTCTTAGGATATAAAGATTGTTGTTGCTATCCACCTCCCAAGTGGTCGGGTTTAGTTTTCAGAGCATATTGTTTCTTATAAGAATACATCTCCTTTCAACAACCCTACTTCACTTCTTTAAATTGCAGCAACAACATTCAGTGATTAGTTTTCAAAGGTTGACAAAGACTCATGATTCTTCATTGTTGCYACCTTCTTCCTCATTGAATAACAATGGTGCTCCAAATTATTCAAGTATAATCTAATCATGATCTTGCTACAGACATTGGTTAGGATCCATATATCTCATCTTCTAATGCTTCTTCTACTAATCAACTCCATAATCCTGCTATAACATTTGGGACACCGTCTTGTACATAAATTTACATGAGAATTCTCCTCAAAATCGGTGTGTATATCAATGGATCAGATGCAGGTGTAGTGTGAGATTCACGATTCAAACTCTTACGGAGAGGATATCATAGTAGAAGAACCTGATCAATCTTCTACTACTATGACTCTATCTCAATATGTAATTAGAAAGTCAAATACCAAATATATATATATTTTCATCAGAGTATGCAGTATCAAGTCAACAATAAATATCTCGATTGGGACAAGACTATGCAAGAAGAGTTCTTATACTCTAGCAAAATCAAGTTCGGGATTTAGTCCCACCCTCCAGTAACTTAATAAGTTTCCATAACTAAGTCGAAATTTAAATGAATCAATCGAACAAKTAAAAGCACGTTCTYTTGTAAAAGGTTTGATTTGTACTTGGTTTTGAGTTTATTTGTGACATTTGCTGTTATCATTAATCCACCTACAGTCCATATTTTTCTCTCCATTGCTCTTGCTCATGATTGGAACATCCGTTAACTAGATATGAAAAATGCCTTCTTGCACYAACATATTTGAGCCTATTTGTATATCTCAACCACCCAGTTTCTCTTATCCTCAAAAACCTAATTATATTTGCAAATTGAAAAGAGGTCTTTATGGTTTGCAATAGGCTCCTTAAGCATGGCCCGTCAGTTTGGATTCTATCCTAATGTAGCAGATCCTRCCCTCTTCATCTTTAAATCCAACAAATGCACTTTTTTACTTGTTTATCTTGAAAGAGAAGATAAACCATCTCTATCCAACTTTACACTTCGCATAGGGTTTGCTATGAAAAATCTGACATACTTACTAGTCATTAAATTTTATTACTTACTCGTTTTGATACAGAGAAGGTACAATAGCTGSTTAGTTGAGCTCAGATATGTGCCGAGCTCTCATATTGCTGTTATCTCCTACAGGGTAAACTTTGTRAGTCAATTCATGCAAGATCCTACTATCTCACTCCACCCTTGATCTATATGTTTTTTCTGATGCAGATTGAAGAGGCTGTTCCATTACCAAACAGTCTATAACTGAATTTCACAACACATATTATGTAAGCATGATTTCACCGCACACGTTAAAGGTTTCTAGCCTACTTGTAAGTGGTTACGTAAACTTTCATGATCAATAAAGGACTCAAATTTCGAGCCTTCATTTTTGTGCAAATGAAAGAGTTTGAACAATGAAWATTTTCTGAAGCAAAAGAACAGTAGTATCCATCGCAGCCCCGAAGCCARCCATAGAAAMAGTGTACATAACATCATAAAACTAAACYTTTTCCCATCTTTCACTTTGCACAAACCCAAACATTAGAAATCCTTTYTTAGAATTTATTCAATATTGACAATTATCGTATTTAATCACYAACTTGATTTGGCAATTTAATAATCTATAAATAAACTCTATAGAAGATTACTCCATATGAAGTCACATTATATCATATTATTTCATATCATTAAAATCTTAATTTTCCATTTTTCTATTAGCTTCTATTTAAATTATTTAACACGTAWAATATCTACACAAGTACGCGAATAGAAGTACAAAATCCACCGGTGAAAAAACATGCTCCGACTTTGTTAAGCTGTATTGCATGTCGCAGCAAAGAGCTAGTACATCCATCCCTGATCTTACGCAGGTAATGGTTCATATTGTCTTATTTATCTACATCATCAGTGTTGATGGCGAATCTTRGTCTGCCAAGAATACATTGAAGAGAAAATTAAAACTAACCTCATCAATCGATACAATCGATACAAACAGACCCTAAGTGAAACAGGAAGCAAACTGACTGAAACCTAATTGCATAACTCACCAACTATGTGGAGGTGTCTGGGACATTCTCTAGGACCTCAACAGGCACAACTGGTATAGAATCCCACCACTCCCTCAGTCTCCGATTGCCTTCTTCATTCTGCATGCGCTTTCCAACTTTTGATGTCATTATGAAGCCATACAGTATTGGCGCCAGTAATATAAACTTTAAAGGAATTACTACTAGGATGATTGCAGAGACTGCCATCCCTACAATAACATCATTTGTGTGCTGCAGCAAGAATCAACGGGTGAAAATCATAACATCGCAGCAGGAAGGGAAATTGTGGTATTGAAGAAACAAACATAATCACTTCAACATTTCATGTTACATCATTTTCCGTCATTGCTAGGTACTAAAATAGTGTAAACGTATTYCAGAAAAGATGCAGCAATCTTAAGGGGGAAAGAGTGCGGCACTTCTTCAATAGGTTTTAATTGATACCTTTGGACTTTTCGAGGTGATGATCGACCAAAGTTTTAGAATTGCAATATTCGTGAACTGCATCACCTCATGTAAAGTTCTTAGTCCTTGTTGGGCTGATACTATGCTTTCCATTGCAGGCCGATCAGATGCAGTGCAGATTACCACTTTTTCATACTTGCTCCCAATATTACGCCTCCTAGCCCACATCAACTTACAAATTGCCCACAACATGAGAGCTGCTATTGCCTTGCCAGCCCACACCCTATGAGAACATAGTCATATATGAAGTGGTACCAAAAGCTATAATAATGGGGCTCTTGAAGGTGGGAAAAGGGAAASTAGTGTCATTTTCAGAATAAGGGCCTGAGGAACTTACTTATAGAAAACTACAATCACCATGACAATTACAGAGAGAGTAGAATGTGGRCTTTTCCACTTAAGGATCTCCTCAGACCATGGGATCAAACAATAGAGTGGTTTAAGTAGCCCCTACACAAAAAATTAATCACCGAATTAGAACTGCGAGCATACATAAAACTAGAAAGAGCATAAGGGAAGGAGACTTGGATAATGTTCAGTGTCAAATTCTGATGCCAGAAAGTATATGACGGATGCAGTTAACTTGAAAACTCAATAAATCCTAGCATTTCTACATAAGTCGTCCTGGTCATCAGTTGTCGCTGTCATAGCAGTTTATTTTTTGACACATTTTAAGTACACTTGACATAGTACGACTACTAGATTTACATTAGCATGTAAAATTTAACAAAGTAGAATATTTTCAACACTTGTACAATTCTAAGAATCCTTCATACATGATCTGATAGAGTTCTAAAATCACGTAACTAAAACAATAAATTCATAATCAGACAAGATGTAGATGCAAGAGAAAAGGTACAAAATTCCAAGATTCTAGTATACTAGCAAAAACTAATAAGCAACAGTTAAAATTAATGATCATTTATCAGCTMTCCTTTCCAAATCGCCAAGGCAATGGTGACATTCCCTGTCTAATTCAGTTACAAGCTGAATCATTTCGTCAGAGAACAGTTACCAAGCATCTTACTCYAGTATTAGTTATGCTCAATTATGGAATTTGTTAGTTTCCTTCAAGATGCAATGTTCGATAATGTAATCCAGAATGAATGATCATAAACAATATCTCTTACGCACCAAAAGAACCTGAGCAGTATCCATGARCCCTTCCTCTTTCATTTCCTCAACAGTTGCTTTAGCCTTGTCCATTTCTTGTGCTTCCTCTCTTGCTTGGTTTACACTACTCTCCAAGGATGAGATATCGCTGGTGTGGACAATCTCATTGCTATCACTGATTTTTTTGACATTGGTACGAGGAACACCTATTTGAGATGCGGTCAAGCTCCTAAGAACAGTACTAGCGCTGCAAGGGTGCGCKGTTTTTATGTTCTTCAAAATCGTGGCAAGCTCTTCGAGTACATAATCCCCTTTTGGCAGCTCATCACACAATGTAAATATTAAGAAGTTCTTGGGGACTGGGGGCGCAATTCTAAGCATTTCTCTGGCAGCATGAAGTCTTATTATTCCCAGAATMGTCCTTGCATGCATCTCCCATGCCTCCACTGGCGATTTAATACTGAACTTTCGCAGAAACCTATGTAATAACATAATCTCCTTCAGAAGTGCGAGCCAGTGGTCACGTCTCGTTGAGCTTGTCATCTCTGGAAACTCCAAGACCACACTATCTTGCCTACAAAGTGAGAAGCTTGAGTTAAGACGTWCTCAGACCCATAAGTTTCCATGCTTCAGACACCATTCAAGGCTTCAACTGAATGTTTATGCCCTAAATGCATCACTAATCGAAATCGTTTACTTTCAACCTCAAAACTACGTATGCAACCAAGCAATGACGTCTGAATCTGTAAATAAGAGAACTGCTTATTAAAACTTTTTAATTCCTGTCTTATGCTTCTACCTGSCAAAATGGAACCTCAAATTGCAAAACCAAGTCTTTTAGAACTAAAAGACAAAGTGATAAGATCTGCCTGGAACATTGAAATGCACTCAGAAATCAAGGATAATGGGCTTTAATGATATCTATACTCACAATTCAGATGACTCGTATACAATGGCTTTGTCGAAAAGTGGGGCACCCCAAGGACCAGTTGCAGCTGGCTTCACACTCTGTTCGCTGTCCTTAGAGAGGTCAATCTTGAGCGCATTTTCGTAAGATACAACTCCATTAGCCTCAAAATAGAGGGCATAGTTTGTCAATGTCAGCCTCCCTAAGATGCAAAAAAATATATTACTTAAAATTGTCATGATACACTAAAATAATGTGTTCCAATGAAATGCAAGACAGACCAGGCCAACTTGTTCCGCCAATGTGACGCACTATTCTCTGTGTAGTTGCAGTTCCCTCCACATGCAGTAAAAATTCATCATCCGCCAGCTCCACACCTGTTGGTATTTCTTGTTTTTGCAGTAGCTGTACACACCTAGCATTTTCAGGTAAGATCAGAAAACTCAAGACTAAGGTGAAATACACATCTCAAATATGCCTCCTGTCCAAACCGAGAAAAAAAAGAGAAGAATCCAACAACATGACATYTGAGGACAACTAAGAGGTACAAAGGAAAAATTATCTTTCAATTATTCAACACTGCCTTACAAACAAGCCAAAGCATGGCGATTTATGTTTCATATAAAAGACGAAAATCAGAAAGAAAAATGGAAGAACTATGTCTCAGATTTGAAAGCAAAAAGAGCAATACCACTTAAACTGAATGCACTAATCCTACAAGGACCCATACGGAGCAGTTTGTTATGCTCCAAATTTTATCCTATCACGACAACTAAAACACCACAAGTCTGCCGTCAAAAACTGATTATATAGCGAATAYCACAAAAGATGATACTTAATTAAGCAGGACTTCGTGTCAATCTCATTCAACGGAAGTTCAAGGAATGATTTTCCAACTAGGAAAAACAGACCAGGTGCAATTTGATTCATTACTTGTCAATCTCTGTCAGGAATTTATCATAAGCAGGAAAATTAAGTTGATGTCCAGTAGGGGCAGTGAGAGTCTCAAAGGTAAATCTTCCATTAACGACATCAGCTGCCAACGGAACAAGTGTTCCTAGCCACACAAATGCATCCTCATTGACGCTTTCACCCTGATCAACCTGTCAATYCGAGTTGCTCTCAGTCCAAAAACAAATGAAGAAAGCACTAGCTAAAATAACTATGTACATATATAACCTGTAAGAAGCAAAATTAGTTTTTTTAATGTTGTGGCATCTTATTCTAARTATTTCAGTCTTTTATGTAAATCTGGTGGTTAGATACAGCACAAGTTTAGGTGGTCAACATATTCCAAAGTGCTTTTAAGGCAATCAACAAAACGAGTAGAAACATGAGGTTCCTCACAAGAAGAGGCATAATATCTGAGTAGAAAAGAGGGATATCATCTTCTTCCGGTGTAGGTTCTGCAAATACTTTCGCTTCTTCCTTTTCTTTTGCAGCAAACTCCTGTAAGCCAAAATAAATAAATAAAATAAATCAACCAAATCTTGGTTCCCAGACCGTATTCGTAATTTATGTTGAGCAGCAGAATTTYACAATTTAACAGCTCCATAAAAAGAGACATGAGTTCATGAAGTGAAGTTATTGCTCTRGAGCAATAAGCCTYACAACAGACAAAAAGATGAAATAGCGATAAAATTTTGTAGAATGCAAAAGAAATTGTAGTTTCAGAGTCGCAAAAAGAAACAAAGTAGTTTGAAATGTCAATTTTCTCTCCTCTGCAGTTATCCTATTCCACGCAGAAATAATTTTTCTCTGTGAAATCATTAATGATCATTACCAAAAAGTTCCTCATAACTCTACTGTAAGTATGCATCTCCAAAGTCCAACCTCTCCTACCACTTGTGAGGGGGAAACTCATAAGAGTCGAGAGTCAATAGCACAAAGCGTGAGATGGAACCCAGCCTTGACACATGAAAAAGCTTAAGGCATTAGATCTTGAGTCCGTGTCAGTATATTGATTAGTGACCCATTCGATCCATAAAACATTTCCCATTCTTTTCTTGCCAAACCATGGACATGACAACCTGTAATTGCATTTCAGAGTTCTACCTCATTTTACATGTGGCAATCACTAGTCGATTCGAAATAAGAATGTGCACATGGAAAATATTCTAGATGTCAAGAATATGATGGAGATTCAGCTAGTTGCATCTTTTGTATTGTCCAACKTTTACATTGCAGGCTGGGGATTTCTTTTATTTTCCATTATCCTTCAATGAAAAGGATGAAGAATAGTCCTTTACAATCACGGTAAATATGAACAAATGTAATACCTYGGCATAGCTGTTAGCTTCAAAGGACCAATTTCCTYAGTAAAATTTAAGGCCAATAATCACATGTACCATTCAAGTCCAACTATAGACCTAGTTATTACTAAAAGGGAGAAAAAGTCCTTCGATTTGGGAATGAAGCTTGCCATAACTCTTATTTGCTTTCTTTTGTCTCTTTGTTTGGAAGGAGAGAATGGAATTAAGGTTGGAGATTCAAGGAGAAGAAAAATCAGTAGAAATTACATAAGTGACAGATTGTAGCACATAATTCCTTGTCTTTTATCTACACCTCAATCTACCAAGCCCTSTTTGAATTTCAATCTTATTCATGAAAACCTAAATGGTGATCCTAATAAAGGAAATGGAAAATTGATCTTGAATATCATTCTGGGAACTTGGTATCAATCTCTTAGCTACTTATGAACCAGAACTTCATTACATAAGATATGAATATTTTTTTTRCTTTTCTATCAGACAAGAATTATAACTAAAAATATAATTTTTTATGAGTCATTTCATGCTTCTACATTAAGCTCATACAGTGAAAATAAAGTTGAATGACCAGGACTAAAAATGCTAACATGTGCAATACGCCTATCTGATCTTTTCTTTAACCAAGTTTCCCATAATCGGAGCCCTGAAAGATAACCTTTAAACATGCKATGTAGATTTAATTGATAATACAAAGGAAACTAATCTTTATKTTCCCACACAATTTTCTATAATTAACTGAGGCTGCAAACTGCTTCTTCTTCAGTTTATAGGTGAAGATGATGACAAAACTTACATTTTTTAACTCTTTGTCTCTCGAATTTGGCATCTGCCATGCTAGCATCATATCAAAAGTGAACCGACTGAAGGAACCATCACTAACTTTTTCATGCAATTTGTTGCACAAGTTCATGAGAGCTTTTGAGGAGCAATACTCTACTAGTTTCCTTGAATATTCACCCAACGCAGGCTCATATCCTGCCTCAAATTCTTTGATCAATTCATCAGCAGAAGTCTGCAGCTCCCTGAAAGAAATAAAGAAAAGGTTGGCAAACCTTCAAAGTCCCTTTGTTAGTTACAGTTCTGCCTACTCCTGGTTGAACTCTGAATTCTGGAGGCCGTTTTCACTTCTCAGTATTTAAGAGATGATGAAAGGAGCGAAAAAAGAAAAGAAAAGGAAATGTTTTGTCTGTACTAGAATCACAGCGCTTGATGCTTTATTTAGCGAAATAAGAAAAGAATCACATCTCTATTAACTATAGGATCTTTTCAAAACTCAATTAACTKTGAATTCTTTTTCTTCCTTTAAAAAAAGGGGGCCTGAAGTTTGGATAATATGTCATGATCTTTTAAGACATGGGAAGACACTAACTTGAACTCAAACAGGAAAAATTTTATTTTAATTATGGTCCGTCACCAGTAAAAGGAGAAAGGAAGAAAAATAAGGTATTAGGTCAAGGAAGAGTAACAAAAAGAGAAAGCTAAATTGTGGTGGCACCAATCTTGCTTAGTTAGTTATATCCAGGAAATAAATTAAAGGAAATAAGTCATCTTATATTCATGAGATGAAATCACAAGATCACAAGAGGACGAAAAGGAGAAGAGTAGCAGAAAAATTCAGTAACCGCATACAATTTTAGAATAAGGGAATGTTAGATGCTTGATCTCTATCCTTCCATAGCCCCTAAAAATCTAATGCAAGACAAAGACCAAGTTCTTCCTATTTCTTCTTTTTATTTCCTTCCAATAACCAATGGAGAGTAAAGGGACTCTGCAAGAACCAAAGGTACATGCAGCCAAACATGAAGTAAATGCAATTAAAAGATAAGATAATGTATTTAACTGCAATCCTTATAATCTTGATCTTAGACTAATAAATAGCCATAGCATGATTTTAGAAAAGAAAATTATAGTTGCAGGGCAGATTGAAAATAATACAAAGCCCTTCTGATCAAACTTGGTATACATCAGCAAAAGAATTGTGATCCCCAACAACAGACTACRAACCAATCGCGTGCATGCCAAGTTTATAAAAGAAGAGGAAAGAGAGGGCCAAACAAGTACTGGGCACATCGTCGGATGACATCGTTAGCAACGGAAGAGAGATGCTTTTTCTCCATTCTTCGGTAGCGTTTCACATGCACTTTTCCCAGTTCTCCTTCTTCCGTGAAACTATTCCCCTTGAYCCTAGAAAYGACCAGAATTATATATGCCACTATAAATGATATTGATGGCAGTTTTTCTCCATACAAAACCACAAAATTCAGCCCAGAATATAAATAATAATAAGCAAAATCGGAGCACCACCCAACTTAAATCTGTTCGAGKAATGGAAAGAGCAGAAAAGAATAGAAATTACCTTGTTCCGATCGTAAAGAGATAATATTCACTGATGAAATCAGCTCTACAAGTTGTTGCGATCATTAAACCCCATTTCTGTCAGCGCTGTGAAGCGGAAAGGAAYGAAAAGGGAGAGTGTGCTCATGTCAAACTAGCCAAGTGTAAGCCATGCAAATCGTTGTTGCGGTAAAACGACACGCGGTAGACAAAGAGGATCAAAAATAAGATATGCAAATTATCCAAAAATATTTTCTTGGAAAATTCCGGACAAACACATATCTGTATTTGGAATTCAGATAGACTTTGTAAAAGCAAAGCCATGTTTTTTCTAGCGCATTTTCTGATGYAAAAAAAAAGAAAAATYAACTTTTGAAAAAGAAAGTGTCCTTTATTAAAGATTTAAAACAAGTCTTTTTCTCCCAYTGCTAACTATATATTAATAYATGATGTTTCTAAAAATGTTGAAAAATAATTTTAATTCATTTTTCTACTAATTTCCTACTCCACACATTTATCCATCAATCAAAATCGAACATCTCTTCTTTTTTATTTTTAAGYATTAAAAAATATATATGTTCTAGATTTTAATTGATAAAGTAAAAAAAAAATATATAATAGAGAAAAATATACTAAATGGACCTAAGCCTTCACTTAGTTAATTCATTACATAAAAGTCTCGAGCATAGAGAAGCTTTACCTTTGAATTTACCTTTGCTATTATGCTCTAATAGTCTTGCATATAAGAAGGAAAAACTTAACAACCTAAGTAAAAATAAGTTTGGAAGCATACTCTRCATTTTAGTTTTGGCTTTTCTCTACTCGTGGCATTATTGTTTTCATTTTCTTTTTTTTCTATTTCATTTTTATTTTATTATGTAAAGACTTTTTGATAAAATAAAATGGTAAATTGTTGTATTGATATAATGATTCATAGAATTATATTTCTTCTAAGGAGAGTAGGTCTTTGAGTTATACACTAGAGAGATCAAATGATATAAAAGGAGGTGTATTAGATGGTCAGGTCGTTTTTTTTTTTGCCAAAGGTTTTGTTGTTGCCGCCCGCCTCCTTTGGTTTTTTTTGATATGTATCTCTATGAGATCAATATATAAAAAGTATTATGATCAGTCTCATGCTCTTTATATGTATGTATATATATATATATATATATATATATATATATATATATATATATATATAATATATATATAGTAAAGAACTGAAAACAAACTTAACTGTTTTTAAGCTTCATTAATTTGGTACAACTAGGACAGACTTTTCCATAAAGTAGTTGCCTAAGTTTGAAAATGTTCTTCGGTCGTACACTAGTACGAGTACCTTTATCCTCCTAACGTTCATTTTAAAAGAACTTTTCACCTAAAAATTGAGGTTTTCCTTTTTCTTTTCTTTTCTTTTTAAGTGTAATGTTTAAAGTTAACTCCTGTAAAGAGATGAAGTGTTAATATATATCGGCGTCTGTTTTGTAAAGGAGAATAGGTTTACGTGGTATTTTATAACTATACGGAACATAAACACATAAACATAAACATAGACAATAAAAGATATCCCTCCCATTCACTTCTCATAAACATCGACTTTTTGTTATAAGGAGTTTAATGTATATTAATTCATAGATTTCGAAATCTCTCACTGAAAGTTGTAAAAAAGGAGAAAAAGTAAAAATGGTAGAAAATAAGAGAAAAAATGTGGTCGGTGAAGGTTACATACATATATGTATGTTTTTTATAAAAAGGAATACTTATTTTTATAATTACTTCATAATAAATGAAGAATGCTCAGGAGTAAAAAGTACGTAAATACTGCTACGTGAAGGTATTATGGAAATGTTATTTACATGCTAAAGTTATGTATCCTGTTGTTGGTTTTAACTACAAAAGATATGAAATTTTATTAAGTGTCAA
>MEJB01000027.1:1263258-1285407 GCA_001752375.1 Rhazya stricta | reverse complement strand
AAAAATATATAACTAAGAGTGTAATAGGGTCCATTTGAATTTCGTCCCAAAAAAGTAGATGAAAAGACATTTTTCCTCAAAAAAATTAAGGTGAGTCTCAGTCCATTTGAATTTCGTCCCAAAAAAGTAGATGAAAAGACATTTTTCCTCAAAAAAATTAAGGTGAGTCTCACTTCTTTCTCACAACACGAAGTTACTGTTCTTTTTTTCAAATTGAAAATCATGTATTAAAAAAAAATTCTTGCTACTACAGCATTCTTTCGACAGTGATTCTTCAGCACAACTACAGCGAAAGAAATTGAAGAAAGAAGAAATTATTCTTCTTGTACAGAAATGTTTCAATAGTTTTCTGCAAAACAAATGGCAAAAAGTCTGAAATGGAGTTATTTCGGTTGGTAGGAAGTTTTGGTGCACTAGCTAATGACATACTAGCTTCYAGGACTTTTTCTGAAAGAGAAAGCCAAAGTGAAYAAATTGTASAAAACTTCAGCTYCTTGGTTGGCGGAGTCTGCGCAGTTCATCTGCGTTTTTTGGCCAGTACTTGAAACAACATAAGTGAACATTTGTTCATAGTTTTACAAATACCTTAATGCTGTTTTTTTATTTCTATATATTAGTTTTGAAGGCACTCCAACACATTAAAATAAATGTTTTATAACACTCGGGATCGATCTTCACTAAAATAAATGTTTTATAACACTCGGGATCGATCTTCGTAAGGACCTTTTTAGTGCCTTTGTACATGGCTTCTTAGACTATCCATATACCAATAAAGGCACTCGAAAACGTCACAAAATAAATATTTCATAACACAAACAAGKGCTAGATAGGTTTTCATYAGGACGTTTTATAGTGCCTTTTTATATTTTTATATTATCCATATGAAAATTAAAGACACTCGAAAACGTCACAAAATAATGTTTTTCAGTGCATTCATTTTATTTTTAGTCTATGTTTATCACAATCAAAGMCATTTTGTAACTAATGTATTTTATCATAGTCATAAACGTCTAGATATATATCAATAAGGATATACATAAAAGCCTTTAAATATCAAAGTCAAAAGGCTTTAATTASAATCCACAATGTATGTCATAAAGAAAAATATATCTTAAATATCTTATACAACCAAAAGTCCAAACTTGTATAATAAAAGATTACTAGTACACAATACCTTGTACTTCTTTTAATCTTATGATTCAAACTTTCAAAGTCTGAAGTAACCTGAAAATAATCTCATAGAATCAATACATTGAAAGTTTGTAGATTAATAAAGATTAATTTTATAGATTCTTATCCAATTATATGTAAGTTTAAATAATTTTAGTATTAAAAAAAATATCAAGAGTATAAGTAGCATAATACCTTAGGTGAATTTCATTGGCTGAGGTGATTCTCATTGTTATGGTGATGATTTCTTGAACAATATCTTAAAGAATAAAAATCATATACTTCAAAAAGACAGAAGGAAATATGTATAAGTATCTCTGATCTTGAGCTATGATATTGATCCAAAGACTTCAAATCATATTCAAATCTCACTGCAAAGATATTTGACTTTCCTTAACAAAATCTTTAGAACAAGATTATCAAGCTGAAAAATCAATATTCAATTGAATCATTAAGAGACAGTACCACCATGCAATGCATTTTAGGAAAATACACTTGAATACTAGAAATGATCATGAAATGAAATTATAAAAGTAAATCATGCCAGACCAAAAACCTTAAAGTTCCTGCGAAGGATACTTGATGTTCATGAAATYATGCAAGAAATCTAAACAAGAAAGAACTCAAGAACCAAACACAAGAACGCAAARACCATAAGATGTAGGCAACAGTTTCACATTTGATAATTGCAAAATAAGCTGCACAAAATGACAAGCTCAGGGATGCTAAATTAGTCTCCAAAATATCATCACCTCAATAATGGCATTACTGAGTGTACTAGAAAAGCAAAACAACTAGAATAATTATAGTTTCAAGAGTTAGGGGAGAMAGCAACTCGACAAAAATCAACAAAGTTCACATTCGTGGAATTCATAAGCTTACCACTTAGAATGATGGACAAGAACTTAAATTCAATACAGCCTACAAGAAAAGGAGACCAATAGCAATCTCTCCAGGGAGAAGTCATACTATATTATATTACGGGTTTAAGGCGAATTCATATATGACAATTTACATAAAACAAGTTTTCTGTACTACCTTTTCTCTCTCCAGTAAATAATATTTACCCAATACATAACTGGAGAAACACATAAATCCAAGAGAGATCATTTTGGGCACTTACTGYAGCACATTTTCACTTCGTACTAAAATTAATGCCAGTTTCACTATCCTCTCTTGTTCTTGACTAAAATAATCTCATATTCAGTTGAAAATACAGAGATTTAACTTACAAATTTATTCATTTTGGGCAGAAAAGGCTCTTAATATTCTTCCTTGTGTGACACCTAAAAACGATGGAAAAATGATAATCAGTGGAGAAATATTGTTGGACTAGAATAAAAAGTTTATTAAGCAAGCCACGCTATGGAATATATAAGGTATATAATACCAATGAGCAAGGCCAAGCAATGGATGTTCCTACTGCATCACCGAGAACTTCCATAAATGAAATAGGTCTCATCAAATATTCATCTTCACTCAAAACATGTTACACATTCACCTCACACCAATTTGCTCCTAAACAATTCATACTAAATTCTTTCGATGGATCCATTGAAACAATGTATCATTTTGCCACAACTGTATTTRGATTGGCTACACTTTTTAAGCTACCGGAGCGTTAACCTATYCAAAAGAAATCACTAGAATTATTCTGAATATTAATTTACTAGAAAATAGAATGATACTATAGAATCTACTTTATCACTAATGGTCAAGGATTGTTATCTTTTCTTGGAGGCAGTTGATTTGAAGAAGAAGACAGAGGCCTAGAATTATTGGTGGTAAGATTGTTTCGACCATGAAATAATGATAGGAGTTGGGTGTATCTTTCTTCTTGTTGATTGAACTGCTCGTTCATTCGCTCCATGAATTATTGTTGCTCAATAAAGAGATAAAGGATAATTTTTTATTTCAAACTTGAAAATTTATCGGTTGGAGTTACACGTAATCCAAGCATTTGAAATCTCCCATTTCTTTCTCCATCCATTACTTACGAGAAAAACATCTTTTGGGCCGACTTTGTCTTGTGAGCTAGTTGGAATTTGGCTAGCAAGCTAGTCCATCTCACTCTTCGAATCACCAATAACATGAAAGGAAATGAAAATTCATAAAAAAGAATTCAAGCTCAATMTAACAGAAAAATAAATAAAATTCCTTATTATCATGTTGGCTACTAAACTACTTGAAGGGCAATCACTTCAACTTGAGTAACAATTTTTAAATACCTCACTGTGAGATGGAGGATATCCAATTTTCTTTTTCCTGCAATGTCTATCCTTTGCATTGAAATACAACAACGAACTTCTAGTGAGTAAATAATTTAGTAGAAGACATGAACCCACTACCATTTCTTCAGCAACTTGTGCAAATGGTTTCTTTCCGTTTGCATGATTCATTGCTCTTTTATTCCTAATGTGCTTGTTTCTAGCACTTTTTCTGTAGGGGATTGAAAAAAGATTGGAAAAAATAAAAAAATAAGGACGAACTAATAATAATTAATAATAATATAAAATAGTTCCTAATAAATCTAATTAATAATAACATAAAATAGTTCATAATAAATCTAATTTTACCTTAGCCACCTCTGTYTCCCAGTACTCAAGGAGTTTTTTCCAATGATCTTTAAACACTTGTAAATCTCTATTGGCTATCTGGACATCAATGGGCTTTAATGGATCATAGTATGCTCTTTTAGAAGCGATTGATTGTCCACAAAAATGAGGCTCGRTGATGAGTGTCAAAATTATGCAAATTTTATGCTATTTTGTTAAGCAATATTTTGACATTGAAGCATGATTATTCGTAGGCTACTTATGCATAAATGCAAATTATCCTTTGTAGCACTTGAATAACGTAATTTTAGCATATTTTGGATTTTAAGGCTAATTTTTATTTAAGTTGTACAAGAAAATGCCCTAAGGAGAATGAAGSAAAAGGTCAAAGTTTGGCATTCAAGAGCATGATGCAGTATGAAGATGCAATAGCATTGGCTAACAAGCTAAAGCAGCTAAATGAAGCAATTTGCCAAGTTGCATCCGAAAATTTGTTAAAGTTGAAAGACAGTTTGAGYCAAAAAGCAGAAGATAAATGATATGAAGAGCCTCTAGAAAGTTGAAATGCAAGAAAGGAGTCAAAAGAACTCATAAAATATTAACAACTTGCCTTCAAATTGCAAGTGGTGACTATGGCAAGTCTACATTGGGCCTCTTATTCCGCTATGTTTGGGTAGCCATTTGGAAACTTCTCATTGGACCAAAGAATTCCACATGATTGCCATGTATGAAGCTTTGAATGGACCATACATCTACTCTACTTGATTCTGATTTCTTAGGCTYGAAAGCTTTCRGCCATTCCTATACTYATATTTATTTTATATTTTGTTTGTATCGAGCTAAACTTGTTGATCATTTATATAACAAAATGATTTATGCAATCTTTTGTTTCATTTATTTGAGCATGAGCTAATTCAATTTTTAGTTAGGAATTAAGGTGAACTTAAGTATTGATGATGTGCTAATTAGGTTTTGCATGCTTAAGACAATTTATAGTTTATCCAAGGGATTTAATTCCTGATTGTAAACTGCTCTTKTGAGTTAAAGTTGAAAACATAGGGRGGGATGTTAACTCTAGTAGAAAGCCTTAGGTAGGGTGAGTGGTTTGCATGAATARTGTAGCATCAAACTATGATTTCTATTGCATTGTGAGAAWCAGTGCTTTTGAATGGAACTCTTGGTGAGAGAMTATTGAGAACAATATCCCTTTGAATCTAGAGTTTTGGTACTGAATGCTAAAGTTAATACCATTACTTGAGTCTGTTAGGGGAGAACATTGAAAAGAGCAAGTGATTTTTGCAATAGAAAGTAATGTTGTAGTAATGTGTGAGTGCAAATTCCTTRTAAGGGACTACAATTAGGCTCAAACAAAGCTGATATGGTTGAGCCTAACACCGTATTGGGAACAATATAAACTTTGAGCATCAAATAGCAAGGTAATGAAGGTCTTGGGTTTGCTGTGACAAGGCAACCTTATTATGGAATCAATGACTTAGTCATCTGAGGTACTATAGGGCTAATATCAYGGTGGATAGTAGGGCCAAAAGGCTGAACAGTTCAGGATTCTATCTATTTGGCGGACATACTCCCTGRTGTAGCATTAATTTCATCATTCCTTTAGCACGAGTATGTCTAGGTACCCYTATACTCGCAACAATGCTAATGTGCTATGAACGATGTTGTAGCATGCATGACCATACTTTATAAATATCATATTTAAGGGATCTGTTCATTACCTKACTAAATTCCATTRTCCAGTGATTATCTTCTATTGCTTGTAATATSTTATCATTGTAATTAAAGTTTACTTAGTTTTATTTTTATCTTTGTTATCCATTTCAATTTATGAAATCATTCTTTGTAACATTCATACCAATACTATGGCATCAATCCTCGTGGTATCGGCATACAGTTATCACTATATTACTTGTTGAGACCATGTATACTTGCAAAAGCGTGGTTAACTCATATATTATTGTATCYCGATCAAAATTATTCTACTAACAAGTTTTGGCGCTGTCTCTAGGGATTGATTTGTTAAAAGTGCTATGRGAAATTACTTATTTAATCTAACAAAATTCTTTATTATCTAATATTCTCTCTTTTGCTGTAAGAGGAGTGCACCCTATTGCATGCGACATAAGAACAAGCAAGATTCTTAGGTGGTGCCACTTGATSATGAAATTACGAAGACTTAAGAAGATTAATYAGGCAGCWGAAAATTCTTATTGAAAAAGAAACCATGGCTGAGCAAACACGAGACAACAACCCCAATATTGTCATAACATTACCTAATGAAAGGAATAGAGTCATATGAGACTATACTATACCAGRGCTATATCATTTAAATTCATAATTTATTAGACTACACATAGAGGTTGCTRAGTTCAAACTTAAGCATGTGGTGTTCCAGATATTGCAAATGGTAGGATTATTTAGTGGGATGCCAACGGATGATCCCTATTTACATCTTACATTTTTTTTGGAGGTAAGTGATTCTTTTAAATTACAAGGAGTTCCCTATGAAGCATTACGCATAAAGCTATTTCCATACTCTTTGAGGGACCGTGCAAAAGATTGGTTAAACTCTTTTTACCTTCTAACTCTATTGTTTCATGGAATGATCTAACTGAAAAATTCATGATAAAATATTTCCCACCCATGAAAACTGCCAAATTTAGAAAGGACATAACTTCCTTTCAACAACTTGGAGATGAAACATTATATGAAGCATAGGAGTGATTTAAAGAGCTATTGAGAAAGTGTCCACATCTTCGCATTCAAAATTGGGTTCAAATTGAGACTTTTTACAACAGATTGAATGCTCAAATAAGGATCATGGTGGATGCTTCAGCAAATTGAGCCCTGTTTGCCYAAACATATGATGAAGCCTATGAAATATTGGAGAGGATAGCCAACAAAATTTACGAAATGGCTATCCAACAGATCTGCCACGGCAAAAAAGTTACTAGTAGTACATGAAGTAGATGTTGTGACAGTACTAACAGTTGTGGTAACTTTGTTGACTAACATGTTTAAGAATATGCAAGGATCAARGTTACAGCAGAAAGGAGTATCATGTGTATACTATGGAGAAGGACATGCATTTGACGATTACCCTCCAATCCTGAATCAGTATGTTATGTGGGAAACTCGGATAAGAACAACAATCCTTATTCCGACATGTACAATCCAAGTTYGAGGTAGCACCCAAACTTATGGTGGGGCTAAAGGACCTTAGAAGCAAGAAATCATACAGTGGAAGAAAAAGTTTAGAGTTTTAATCCTTCATAGGTTGAGTTTAGGAGAAACTTACCACTTTTTGTTCCTTCTTGCTGGAGGTGCCGAATGCTCTTGACTCAACTCTTCGATCTAAGCTAAAAGAGGTGGCGGCACCAATGCCTCTAGAGGCTCTCCAAATTCTGTAACTTGCTAACGATGATTCTTCCTACTGAGTCTTTGACTTCTCCATATGAAAACAACAAGAAGACTCTTCTTCTGATCTTCCTAGGTATTACTCTACCTATCTAGACTAAATTTAGTGAGAATCTAGGATGAACTTTTGTTAGAATAAGAGAGAGGAAGAGAGAGAGTGGCGGCCAGAGGAGTTGAAAGAGTAAGGAGGATTCTTCCAAGAGAAATTATATCTATTAAGGTTAAAGATCAAAACCCTAATTAGAGAGTCTTAGAATCCCAACTTATTGGGATTTCAGCCAAGGGATAGACATCCCTAGGGTGACCGAAATCCTCCGACAAAGGGAATTTCAGCCACCCTAGGGTTTTCTTTTGTGGGGCTAAAATTCCTAGTCTTTTATGAGTTAGGTCTGGTTCTTCTCCACTCTAATTTAAACCCTAAGTTCATTCCTTAATTAATTCTTTTCTTGGATCAATCTAAATAATTAATTAAATACCTAATGGACTAATTTATTCTAACTCAATTAATATGGACTAAATTGATTAGAATAATACCTCTCATTAAAACAGTTCATCCTTGGGGCCTAATTGTATAATTAAGTACGTAGGTAATATTGAGCTAAACAAGGGACCAAAGAGAAATTATTCATGGCTACTAAAATGATCTAAATACCCTTATTACCTAGTACATTTACTACCTAGTAGCTGAATTTTGTCATTTTTAAGTATTCTATTTATCATCATATGGATACAATGGCCCCACGAATAATATTTTAAAGAGCATAGTTTTCGACCTACAGGTGAAATGACGAATATAACCTTRTTTGTAACACCCATRGTTGAGAGAGGAATAATATACTAACACCTTCTTAATGACAACRACCATCCTTAGATAGCTAGTTCAATAATCCATGACAAACTCGTATATCCTTACTTATCACTGAGAGCTACCCAGAAGTAKACTTTCTTAAGTCACCTTTCTAAGGCCCTGGATCATTTGATTATCCTTTGGACAATCACATGGGATGATTAATTTTTCACAAAAATGAAGCARAGGAACTATCTTGTACCAGTCTATCTTAGTTAATTAAATACATACTCCCATAGACAAGGTTATTGATCTACYCAAATATCTCATCTATAGTATATAAAAGAATATAGCTCTAGGTTCACCAAACCACCAASTAGTACTCAAGTACTTGGATATTCATTCACACAGTAGCAGTGATATTCTGGTTTTTATAGGGATAGTACTTTAACAGAAACCAATATCACAGGTCGTACTCTATGTATATCAAATACTCTTGTGCAATTGGAGTGCACGGATTATCCACTGACTAAGGAAAAMRATTCACCATTAGAATCTAGCGCACAATGATCTTATCATGATATAATGCCAATTCTATCAAAAGACCAAGAGCCAATTTGTTTTGCTYATTAAGTACCAATGGTTTATGCCTATTCGTGAAAAACGACCCATCACATAAACCATTTACTTAATAGCTTGGACCCATTTCAATAAAATATGCATTTTAATATATGTTCCAAAATAGAATAGATGGAATTCTTTTTATTGGAAATTGCAAAAATACATTYTTTTTAGGGCATTCAATTCTAACAGGGGTAACCAAGAAAGGAAACTTATCTATGTTGTAGCAAAACAAACTAACATATCTACCAGGCTTCAAATAAACGCAACAGCAAAGATCACAGATTCATGAGCAATTGAACTACATGGAGAGCATGCTAAAAGAACTCATGGTGAAAAATAATGCCATGGAAACTATCATTCAGAACCTGTCAAGAATGATCTGAAACCAAGCACTACCATTGAGAAACCTAGAGACACAGGTTGGGCAACTTATTGTTGCATTGAGCTCAAGATCACCAAGCATATTGCTCGGTGACACAGAAAATCTAAGGAAAGACGGCAAGGAGCAATGCAAAGCCATCATCCTTAGAACTGGAAGCAATTGGAAGGACCAATGATCAAAACCAGGGAGAAAACAGAACTAGCTCTACCTAAGGATGATGAAGAAGAAATTCAATAAGGAAGCAAATGATCCAAAACAAGCAGTTGAGTAGGATGTTGTTGCAAGGCCACTACAACCTAAACAAAAGGAGGGGAGACCACCTCCATTATTGCCGCAAGACTCCAAAAGAAACATTAATATCAGTAATTCAATAAGTTTTAGATATTCTTAAGAAATCTCATTTTAACATTTRTCTTATTGAAGCTTTGCAGCAAATGTCAAATTATGTTAACTTCATGAATTATATTTAATCCAGTAGGAGAGTTCAAAACGATTGCTCTAACAAAAGAGTGTACATCTATCTTGCAAAACAAATTGCCTCATATATTCAAAGACCCCAGCAATTTCATCATTCCATYTTGAATTAGAGAGACGTATTGTGGACGGGCATTGTGCGACCTAGGAGCCAACATCAACCTCATGCCCATGTTCGTATGTTAACAACTTGGAATAGGTAAAGTAAGGTCTACAATCGRGACACTACAGCTTCCAGACAAAACATTTGTCTAAAGCTAAACTTGAGGAAGTAGTGGTTAGGTTAACAAATTCATTTTCCTCGTGGATTTCATCATATTGGATTACGAACCAGACAATGAGATGCCTATCATCTTGGAAAGGCAATTCTTAGCCARGYAAGAACAGTCATTGATGTACAAAAAGGCYAGTTAACCATGCAAGTCCATGACCATGAAATCACTTTCAATGTCTTTCATGTAATGAAACTTCCAGATGAAATAGAGGAATGCTATTTAGTCAGCATTATTAARGAAGCATTTTAAGATAAGTTGCTGGAATGTTGTGGCCCAATTGAARGTTACAATGCAGTATTTGAAGAAGAAGYTGATCCTAGAGGACTAATTAARGAAGTGGAGTTTATAAATGGASGAGCGAATGCTCARATTTGGTAGACAYTTTGAGCCTCYAGAGCGAACAGAAAGAAGCAGCAAGCATCTATCGAGGAACCACCCATGTTGGAGCACAAGGTACTTACTTCACATTTAAAATATGCTTATTTGGGCGATCAAGATATTTTGCTGGTGAACATTTCAGCTACATTAGATGAGGAGAATGAACAAAGTCTTATTGCAGTTTTGAATGAGCATAAAAAAGTCTTTGGATGGACAATGGCAGATATCAAGGGAATCAGTCCATCAATCTATACGCACAAGATAATCCTAGAGGAATGTTATAGCAATTCGATCAAGCAGCAACYAAGATTGAATCCCATCATGAAGGAGGTAGTGAAAAAAGAAGTTATCATATGGCTAGATGCGAGCATCATTTATCCAATTTCAAATAGTCAATGGGTCGTTCTAATACAGTGTGTGCCTAAGAAATGACATATCATAGTCATCATGAATGAAAGAAACGAATTGATTCCAACATGAACAATAACCAAATAGAGAGTGTGCATGGATTACATAAAGCTCAATAAAGCCACTAGAAAGGACTATTTTCCATTGCCATTAATTCATCYATCAAATGTTGGATAGGTTAGCTAGAAAAGATTATTTTCATTTTTCAGATGGAAATTCGAGCTATAACCAAATTTTTGTAGCACCGGAGACCAGGAGAAGACAACTTTTACTTGTCCTTATGGCATCTTTTTCTTTTGAAGGATGCCATTCAGGTTATGTAATGCTCTAGCAARGTTTTAAAGGTGCATGATGGCCATTTTCACCGACATGGTTAGGATATCTTGGAAATATTTGTGGATGATTTCTTTGTCTTTGAAAAAATATTGAGGATTTTTTAATGAACTTGAAAGAGTTCTGGAAAGATGTGAAGAGATAAATATGGTATTGAATTGGGAGAAATGRCACTTCATGGTACAAGAATGAATTGTGCTAGGGCACCAAGTCTCTAGAGATGGATTAGAAGTTGACAAAGCCAAGATTGAGGTTATTCAAAAATTGCCACAACCAATAACAGTCAACGGAATTAGAAGTTTTTTGGGACATGCAGGTTTTTATCGAAGGTTCATCCAAGATTTCTCAAAAATCTCTAAGCTGCTGTGCACTTTTCTATACTTTGTTTTCAATGAAGAGTGCCACAAAGCTTTCAAGATGATCAAGGATGCCTTTGTTTCATCACCTATCATTACAGCACCAGATTAGACTTTACCTTTTGAACTCATGTCCAATACTAGTGACCATATTGTGGGAGCATTGCTAGGATATAGGAAGGAGAAATTTTTTCATCTTATCTACTACGTAAGCAAAGCACTCAATAAGGTATAAATGAATTGCACAACAACTTAGAAGGAGTTGTTCATTATAGTGTATGCATTCAACAAATTTTGAGCAAACTTGGTGGGACTCAAAGTCATGGTCTTCACCTATCATGCAACAATTAAATGCCTCATGACTAAGAAGAATATCAAACCAAGACTCATTCGATGGGTTTTATTGCTAAGAATTTGATTTGGAGATCAAAGACAGAAAAGGCACTGAAAGTCAAGTAGCAGATCACCCATCTAGAATAGAGCATGAGGGAGACCCAAATCCTCAAGTACAAATCAAAGAAGAGTTTAAGAATGAACAAGTGCTGATGGTAAGCAATGCTTCCACACCCTGATATGCAAATATTATAAATTATTTAGTAAGTTGCACCTCCCGATTCATTTAGATTTCAATTGAACAAAATTTTTCGAGATGTAAAGAMTTACTTTTGGGATGAATCATTTCTTTACAACCAATTTGGATATCAGATAATAAGACATTTTTGACCAATAAGGAAATCTCACGAATGCTGCATCATTGCCATGCTGCGGCATATAGAGGACTATGGCAAAACAATGATAATAGCCAAAGTGCTTCAAGGAGTTATTTTMGGCCAACATTTTGTAAAGATGCTTTCAATTTTGTTAAATCTTGTGACAYATGCCAACGAGTTGAAAATATCTCTCAAAGGTAAGAAATTCCTTTGAAAAGCATGTTGGAGGTAGAATTATTCAATGTATGGGGAATAGACTTCATGGGACTATTTTCCTCATTTTTTGACAACARTTGCATTCTTGTTGCAGTTAACTATGTATCAAAATGGATCGCAGCTGCAATAATACCCACAAGAGATGCAAAGARAGTTGACAAATTCCTCTAAACAAGCATCTTCACWTGATTTGGCACACCTCAAGCACTAATGAATGATGGAGGATCACATATTTGTAACAAGTTGCTCGCAAATTCTTTGGCAAAATACGGAGTTAAGCATAGAGTTGCTACAACATATCATCCCCAGACTAAAGATCAGGCGAAAGTTTCCAACAAAGAAATTAAGAAAATTTTGGAAAAAAATGGTAAGTTATAATAGAAGAGATTGGTCTCTAAGGTTAGACGATGCATTTTGGGCTTACCGGACAGCTTTCAAGACATCCTTGAAAATGAATGAGTACTGATTAGTCTATGGTAAGGCTTGCCACTTACTAGAGATGGAGTATACAGCATTCTAGATAATCAAGGCCTTGACTTGGATCTTGAAGCCGCATGGTAAAAAAGAATGGTGCAACTTAATGAGCATGAAGGGATCAGAGGCACAACATATGAAAATGCAAAAATATACAAGGAAATATTGAAGAAATCATGACAAAATAATCCAAAGAAAGGAGTTTCAAGTAGGAAAGCAAGGGTTGGTGTACAATTCAAAGTTAAAAATTTTTCTAGTTAAATTTAGATCAAAATGGGCAAGGACTTTCAATTTTCACTAAATTATTTGTTAATGGTGTATAGTTAATTTGGGATGAAACCATAATGCGCAAAAACATTTGTTGCCAATGGCCATAGGATTCAATACTACTACGGGGGAGAAATAAAGAAAAAGAAGACTACCCTATTTTTTTTTACGAATGGAAGATGTTACAAGAAAGGTTTGGATGAGGGATTTAACTAAGGCACTGCTGGGAGGCATCCTATTGAATAAGTTTTCTCTTTCCTTTAAATCTTTTTCTTATTTCATTTTTTTTAGTTATCTGTGATTTGTTGTGCATAATTTCCTCTCGATTTGTGAGTTCTTTTTGTGTGTATGTTTTCATTATTTTGTTTTATGTGAATCTATATTGCGGAGAAAAGTAAGGTATGTTGGATAATTAAGGAAAAGAGTATTTGCTACAGCATGGATTATGGATATGGACGTGGCAGAAAGAGTAAATTTTTGAATTCGGCAGTCAAGAAAGGTGGCTAAATGAAATTCTCTTAAAACACAGATTCAAGTTCCGGAAGACTTTCTTTTTGCTCCCTTAATCATTGGTAATCCTTTCACAAGTTATCCAATGGGATGAACAACAAGGGGATACTCAACCGTCAAATCCCTATGAAAAGGTGCAATCTTTCACCTATTCGCCATTTATGTCGCCTATATAAACCCCTTTCTTCTCCCATTTCGTTTATTTACGTACATTAAAGAAAGCTTCCGACAAAAAGCCTCAACCCTACCCCTTCGCTTTGTCCAAAACTTCCGACCAAAATGGTGAAGAAAGAGTTGGCCAGAAAGAGAAAGAGGGAAGARMCTCCTAAATTCATATTAGATGAGACATAGAAACATTTTGAGGAAATCTACTAGAAAAAAGGGTTGTTGCTGGAGAAAGAATTCATCTAACTAAAGGAATGCTTTTTTATGTACAAACCATTATGGAGAAGAGGAGTTGGGATATATTCTATGACCTAGAAGACCCAATTATCCCGTTGGTCAGAGAGTTCTACTCAAATCTAAGAGACATCAAAATTGATATTGTCACCYTGAGAGGAATTGTGGTGAAATTTACAGCAAAAGCGATAGACATCTTGTTTGGTCTAAGCGTAGAAAAGTCAGAATATGAAAAGTATGTGAAGGAGGTCAAAGATGAGAACTGGAGTGGAATTTTTTTGACTTTAACTATTGAAGGGACAGCTTTGAACATCTCTGCCCAAGGACCGCGAGTAGTGTTGCAGACTACCTTGTTACTTAAGGTTAAGGTGTAGTATCACTTCTTGAAGACCCGCCTCATGCCTACCACTCATTATCAAATTGTTACTGGAGAAAGAATTGTATTATTGTATTGCTTGATGATTCAGAAGGCAATTGATGTAGGAAGAATAATCTATGGTGAAATTAGGATTTGTGTGGACATGAATGATGGAAAATTGTACGTTCCTATAGCATTTGGTCATGAAGAAATAATGAAAAACACTGGGGCCATTATAGAGCACACCATCACAAGATTGTTGAAGGAAGGTAAGGAATCCAACACCACARTGAGCACTAGTAAGATTGCTACAATTGCAAAGGAGGTTGTGGAGAAGGAAGCCCCTGATTATCTGAAAGAATTGATTGATATGATGAATCAGAAAACTAAAAGAATGGAGGAATTGAAAGAAATGATGTAGCATTTACAGAAATTGCAAATGAAATATTAGGCATTCGTGGAGGAGAGAGATGCAACATTAAGAAAAAGCTTGCAGAGGAACTTTAGCAAACCCRTGACACCTTTTACTAAGTTTCCAAAAAAATTGCTGCAACATGATGAGCAGATAGAACAAGCAGAAGAGGCAGAGAAATAAGGTGAGGAGTCGATGGAAGAAGCTACGGAGAGTGAGGAGGACAGCGAGGAGACCGAGTGAGGGTGTAGAAGAAATTCTGAGAATTGAAGGATCGAGGGACCGATAGTGAAGTTGAACTTTGAAAGTTGAATTGAAGTTGAAGTTGGAGTTTTGGAAAAGAAGTTTTTGAAAAATAAGATGCTAGACATGATGACAATTTTAATATTATTTTGATGTTCGTTTTAGTTGTTTGAATTTTATTTTGAGTTGGTGTGTTTTTTTAGTTATGTTTGTTTAGATTTATGAAATTTAGTTTGTGTTTTGCTATCAGTTTTTGGAAGTTTAATGCTACATCTAGATGTTTTTAATTAATTGCTTTTTGTCAATACTCTTATGCTCACGAGGAATAACATGTTAATTGGCTTATGAGGATTAAACGACTAAAGGGCTGAAAGTTTAAGGATTGACCTTGTGATGAAAATTACTTTGCCTAAATATTTTTCTATGTTGTCACATAGACTAAAACAMAACTCTTAAGTGATCACATCTTTAGTAAACTTAGTGCGGGAGAGTGTTCTTGGAAAACTACTATACGAATGTTCTGAGTTAAGTTATTCTTGGGAATTGTTAGTAATCTCAACTAGAGTAAGGCTTTAGAATCAAGGATTATCATTAAAASTCTCGCAAGTAGGGTATTAGGAGCCTTAACTTGGTCAATAAAGAAGCAACTTTATATTGTGCAAAAAGATAAGTTTGGGGGAAGCATTAAGGAAAAATTGAAGAAAATAATAATAGACCTACTCTGTTTCCCTTAAGTAACTGAGTAAGAGGGGTCTTCTCACCAATACCAATTCTCGTGTCAAAAGGTGAAAGAAAGGTAAAAATATYTTGTATCATAAAAAGAAGTTTGAGATAGCAATCCTGAGCTGTGAATGTAGTTGAGTAACCAGGGACCTTCATGACCAATGTCGGTTTTCATGTCAAAAGGTAAGAATGGCATAAAAGATGGTAGAACAAAAATATAGATAAGAAAGCAGCAAAAGCTATAGCATAATAGTTACCCCCAACACACACAAAAAATGAAGTGAAAATATATAAGCCTCTTTAATGCCTAAGTTTTGAATCTAATTTCTGAAAAAAGAGATTTGAGAGGTTGATTTTTAACTCACTCATTAAGCTCAATGACCAAAGGTAGAAAGAAGCTGCATGACCTAATTTTTACTTGTCATTACACTATGCACTTACACTTACACTTCAAGAATGCTTGAAACACTTTGTAAACTTATGATGTCTGAAATGCTATAGCAAGAATATAAGGTAAAAGCTAAGTCATAGGTAATGCAACAAGTTGGGCAAAGATTTTGAAGGTTATTAAGAGTTAAAATTGCTACCCCATGTATTTTTATGTAATTGTTCCGGGARGAGCAATAGTTTAATTTTGGGGATGATGAGTGTCAAAATTATACAWATTTTAGGCCATTTTGCTAAGCAATTTTACCCTATTTTGACATTGAATCATGCTTATTCGTAGGCTACTTGTGCATAAATGCATATTATCCCTTATAGCACTTGAATAATCTAATTTTAGMATRATTTGGAACTTTAAGGTTTATTTCTACTTTAAATTGTACAGGKAAATGGACTAAGGAAAATGAAGGAAAAGCCCAAAGATTGACATTTGAGACAATGATCAATGCAACACGAAAAAGCTACAACATTAGCTAACAAGAAAAAATAGCTGCATAAAATAACTTGTCAAGTTCCAGCCTAAAATCTGCTGATGTTGGACAATGATTTGAGGCGAAAAGTAGAAGAGAAATSACATAAAGAGCTTCTAGAAACTTAAAGGGCAATAAAAGAGCCAAAAAATTCATAAAATATAGACAACTTGCCTTCAAATTGCAGGTGGTGCCATATAGCAAGCCCACATTAGACCTTTTGGYCAGCCATGTGAAGACTTTTGGTTGGACCAAAAAACTCCATTTGATAGGCACATGAGAAGCTTCGAATAAACACAATATCCACTCRATCCAATTAGCTAAAAACTTACAATCCTTATAACTACAAATAAAGAAGTGGGTCGTCGGAAGGTTCATTCCCATTTCTTAAGCTAGAAAGCTTTTCACCATTTCTTCAATTCCATATCATTTGTGGAASCTAAAAGGTTGGAGGAGAATTGTCATCARGATCAAGAGAAGATATTGAAGCCCTTCATTAGCTAGTGAAAAAAGTTGAACAATTGGAGAAAYAGCCAAGGAAGATAATTAAACTTGGACTGCGAGCGAATGCTACAATACTAAAGACTGCAAAAGCGCACTTCCGTTTATAGAAATTCTCTAAACTGATWTTTATTTATYTTCTATTTGTATCGAGCTAAACTTGATATTGATCATTTATATAACATAATGATTTATGCAATCTTGCATTTAATTTATTTAAGCTGGAGCAAGTTTTAATTTTTAGTTAGGAATTGAAGTGAATTTAAGTGTTGATGATGTGCTAATTAGGCTTTACATGCTTAAGCTGCTTTATAGTTTACCCAAGGGATTTAATTCCCAATGCTAAACCTCTATTCTAAGCTAGGTACACGATGGCAACTCTATTGGAAAGCCTTAGGTAGGGCGATTAGTTTGTATGAATGTTGTAGCATCAAGCTATGATCTTCATTGCATTGTGAGAATTAGTGCTTTTGAATCAAGTTCTTGATGAGAGACTATTGAGAACAATAACCCCTTGAATCTAGAGRTTTGGTACTGAATACTAAAGTAATACAATTACTTGAGTCTATTAAGGAAAAACATTGAAAAGACCAACTGGTGTTTGCAATAGAGAGTAAATTTGTAGCATTTTTGTAGCATAGGTTATTCCCAAYCTTCCTTTTAACGAACTACAATTAGGTCTCAGACAAAGATGATATAGTTTAGCCTAACACTGTGTTGGAAACAACACAATACTTGAGCCTCAAATAGAAAGGGAGTGAAGGTCTCGGGTTTGCTGTGAGAGGGTAGCCTTATTATGGGATTACGGATTTAGTCACTCYAGGTACTATARGACTAGTGTAAGGGTAGTTGGTAGGGCGAAAAAGCTAAAAAMTTGAGGACTSTATTCATTTGGTGGACATACTCTCTGTTGTAGCATTTTTTTCATCACTCCTTTAGCATAGGTATGTCTAGGTACACGTGTACTCACTACATTACCAATGTACTGTGGATGACATTGTAGCATACATGACCATATCTTATTAATATCATACTTAAAGCATCCATATAGTCCTAAATAAATTCTATTTTCAATGGTTAACTTTATACTCACTTGTCTATTYCTTTCTAATATCTAATCCTTGTAATTAAAGTGTACTTAATCTAAATAAGTTATCCATTCCAATTTATCAAATCATTCTTTGTAACATTCATACTCAATACTATAGCATCAATCATCGTGAGATCGACATCCATTTATCACTATATTACTTGTTGAGATCGTGTATACTTGAACAATTTGGTGAACTCATACATTATTACATCACGATCAAAATTATTCCACTAACACTCGCATTTGAAAATTTTCACTTTTAGAAGAATTATCTGTGTTTACTCCAACATCCCATAATTCTTTCAGCTCAGCAATTAATGGTTGTAAGTAAACATCAATATTATTCCCAGGAGCTAAATGTCTAGGTATCAACAAAGATAACATTGAATATGGTTGTTTTATGTACATCTAAGGCGGCTAGTTATACGATATTAAGATAACATGACACATACTAAAACTGACACTCATATTTTTTAATGTATTAAAACTATTTGATGCTAATACCAACCTTTTGTTGGSTGGATCTTTAGCAAAATCAGGATATCAACGATCAAAACTTATTCAGGCAGGAGAATCAGCAGGATATCTCATGCAGCCATCACTAGTAGGACATTCCGCATACCATCATATAGATGATGTTGTTTTAGATGACATAAACAATTGTCGATGTCTAGGCTTAAGAAGAAATGCCATAATACTATGAGCAGTCTTTCTTTTCTCATNGATTAGTTTGTATGAATGTTGTAGCATCAAGCTATGATCTTCATTACATTGTGAGAATTAGTGCTTTTGAATCAAGTTCTTGATGAGAGACTATTGAGAACAATAACCCCTTGAATCTAGAGCTTTGGTACTGAATACTAAAGTAATACAATTACTTGAGTCTATTAAGGAAAAACATTGAAAAGACCAACTGGTGTTTGCAATAGAGAGTAAATTTGTAGCATTTTTGTAGCATAGGTTATTCCCAAGCTTCCTTTTAACGAACTACAATTAGGTCTCAGACAAAGATGATATAGTTTAGCCTAACACTGTGTTGGAAACAACACAATACTTGAGCCTCAAATAGAAAGGGAGTGAAGGTCTCGGGTTTGCTGTGAGAGGGTAGCCTTATTATGGGATTACGGATTTAGTCACTCGAGGTACTATACGACTAGTGTAAGGGTAGTTGGTAGGGCGAAAAAGCTAAAAAGTTGAGGACTGTATTCATTTGGTGGACATACTCTCTGTTGTAGCATTTTTTTCATCACTCCTTTAGCATAGGTATGTCTAGGTACACGTGTACTCACTACATTACCAATGTACTGTGGATGACATTGTAGCATACATGACCATATCTTATTAATATCATACTTAAAGCATCCATATAGTCCTAAATAAATTCTATTTTCAATGGTTAACTTTATACTCACTTGTCTATTYCTTTCTAATATCTAATCCTTGTAATTAAAGTGTACTTAATCTAAATAAGTTATCCATTCCAATTTATCAAATCATTCTTTGTAACATTCATACTCAATACTATAGCATCAATCATCGTGAGATCGACATCCATTTATCACTATATTACTTGTTGAGATCGTGTATACTTGAACAATTTGGTGAACTCATACATTATTACATCACGATCAAAATTATTCCACTAACACTCGCATTTGAAAATTTTCACTTTTAGAAGAATTATCTGTGTTTACTCCAACATCCCATAATTCTTTCAGCTCAGCAATTAATGGTTGTAAGTAAACATCAATATTATTCCCAGGAGCTAAATGTCTAGGTATCAACAAAGATAACATTGAATATGGTTGTTTTATGTACATCTAAGGCGGCTAGTTATACGATATTAAGATAACATGACACATACTAAAACTGACACTCATATTTTTTAATGTATTAAAACTATTTGATGCTAATACCAACCTTTTGTTGGCTGGATCTTTAGCAAAATCAGGATATCAACGATCAAAACTTATTCAGGCAGGAGAATCAGCAGGATATCTCATGCAGCCATCACTAGTAGGACATTCCGCATACCATCATATAGATGATGTTGTTTTAGATGACATAAACAATTGTCGATGTCTAGGCTTAAGAAGAAATGCCATAATACTATGAGCAGTCTTTCTTTTCTCATCGGTAGGATCATTTTCTGAATACAAAGCTAAGCTCACTTTTGGAGTCACCGTTGTCGTGAAAAAACTTGGCGCAGATGCATTTCAAGGGTTTAGATAGTTCTGTGCTGAAATGGAGACCCTTGGGAAAATTTGGCACCRAAATATCATCAAGATTCTAAGGTACTGTGCTACAGGTTCAGAACGGYTCTTAGTTTATGAGTTTATTGAGACAGGGAGCCTTGACCAATGGCTCTACGACATGTCATCTTTGATATAATATGATGACGGCGAGGTTTATGTTACTAGGTTGTCGTTATCTTGGGAAACAAGGATTAAAATCATTAAGGGAATTGCCARGGATTATCTTAAGAAACCCATCTAGGTATATTATAGGTCTTACATTCTCTCTTATTTTCTTTATTCCCCCAGTATAAGGTGCAATAATTTGGACATGCATCATATTTTTCATATCCAATACTCAACTCTTTCAATAGTGCATTAGATTCATAGACATCTTTCAGTAATTTTTGGAATGCCTCGGGAAATGCTTCCCTTGATAAATTAGGAAGCATGTTAAAACTTTTCTTAGTCCATTTCRTAAGGCACTTGAGATGAAGCAGATGTGCCATGAAGGGAAGTATAGAAATGTTTTTGCATCCAAGATATAGTTCTTGTTGGGAATCATGAAKCAATTTGTAAAACTTCTCGACTTCTATGCCCTTRCCTCCATTACTATCTTCATTAACATTCTTAACAATATCATCTACATGTGAAAATGTGAATGCTTCAGCCAATAATCCTTCTATATCATCCATTTATGGGTTTAGTAAATTGTTTGAAGTAGTGGCACTATTGTGCCCTATTCTCCATGTAGTACCCAATCTGTATAACCTAAAATAAAACCCTAGCAATAAAATTTTCTCTAGCCTTGTCTTTTTTGAAAACTTCATAAAAGTAGGAAAGCCAACTAATCGGAACAAAATTTCGCACGTATCGCTTATGTTTCGGGATTTTAACTAAACCCACCGGAAAGTGGATGTCGACCTTTACAACTCTTCGACCTCGACCGAAAGAAGACGAAACTCTCGACCTGTCGTTTCAGTGATTGGTTGCCACACCGGGGATTGACTCAACCGTATCTAAACTGTAAACTCTGGGAACGAAGGACGTCCGGGATGATTTTTGATGATTGAAAGAGAGGAAAACACGGAAATCTAAACTTCAGCGAATCTAACAAAACGGAGGACCAACACGTCGCCCGTCCACACAACTAGTAACACTAAACACGTAACGTAAAGATCCAACGATTTGCTAACCATAAAAGGTGGGGAAAGCACTCCAACCGGGAAATAACTTATCTTTTCATACTTTTAACTAATTTACACCCCTCCCGTCCCTCCACCCATTGAAATTGTACTCGCTACCTGTAGATAATGAAAGGTTCGGACTAACTCATCGGATTTTATATAAATCATGTTGTATTCGGGTGTACTTTTAATCCTATTTCAATTAAGTCAAAAATGCATGTTAATAGACGTTTATAAAAATTAGCGATGCAGATATATAATGAACACGGGATTACGTTTGGTGATTCACCATGTAAGTACTTACCTTGATTCGAAGATTATTTCTCGGATTAATAACCATGATTAAATAAAAAAATTGTTTATACGATATTAATCGTGATTATCTTACTAGACGGACACGAATCCCCTTACGTCTTTTTTTTAAAACGCGCTCCTCACAAGTCCTCAACTCTTACTACTCACTTTTCCCTACTTACTATAGAACAGGTAATAAGAAAAGTATAAAGTATAAACCGTGAAGAGCATACTTACCATTTATAAAAACATATACAGTTCCTAAGTAATTATCTTAATACCTGTATTTTTAGCTACTTTAGATGCTTCCTAGGTAGGTATGCTCATAAGTTTACGCACAACTTTACAAAAACCTAAAAAGGGAAGAGATATTTGCGAGCCTTACCCTTACTAAACTAACACTGATACGGTTCCTAAACACTCCTACCCGTATGGAT
>MEJB01000027.1:1245722-1263233 GCA_001752375.1 Rhazya stricta | reverse complement strand
AGATGCAAAATGTATTGATCAACCACATCTCTAAAGGCAAAATGAAAATACTGTGTACGAACATATAAAATTCATGGGAAAAAAGGAAAAACTGGAGGAGTTATCTATGTCAAAGCATATCAAATAACTATAAAGGGCTAAAAATGCAAGAGTAAAAGCCATCAGGTTATAGAATTGAATGCAAAATCTTATACTATTGCAATAAACAAAGATAATGTAAATTCACGCTTTCCTAGAATACCATATCAACATAACCTAAYAAGCTTTAAAAATCAAAAGAAATCACAAATTATAACATGCCAAATAAAGCATCAATAGCAATAGATCATCAATCAAAATTTAAATCCTAAATTCCCTTTAACATCTGTTGCAACATCAAAGACACAACATTTATTTAGTCTAACTTCAAAATCAAGACAACTTTTTTTTTTTTTTTTTTGTTTATAACCATCAACGTGCTAGATCAAAATAGATATAGGAAGACTTTCCGCAACTTTTACAAAAATAATCCAACTCTCTATTTGAAATGTTTTATTTAGGTAATCATTACAAATTTTCAGAAGATATTATTTATTGAAATTAAAAAAATAAAACTTTTTTATATAAGAACCGAGGCCATGTTTATGGATTTGGGTTATTCAACAACAGAGAAATTTAGGTAGAGAATCACTAGAAATTATCATCCTATTCTAATYGGTTGTGTTATTATTAGTTAATTTGGTTGATGGCATGATAYCTTCTACATGCAGCTYGGTTTCACTTCGTTATCTATCCAACATTAATTTTCACATRGCCGGTGAAATGACTTATCTAATCAATTACCCTAACCAATTCAATAAAAAATTCAAAGGACAATTCGAACTTACAAATAGATTTTCTGTAGACTTGGCGGAGATAATGGTTGCTTTTGTTCGATGAACGATAGCTGGYTGTGGCAACAGAGGTAGGACAAAGATAGAAAATTGAAGGTGATGGTGAGGGAATGAAATGAGAATAGCATAATCTTGAATTATCTGGGAAAATTTTGGTGGGCCATTTTTGTTCTTTCTCACRGAGAGTATAGTGGTTTTGGAGGGATTTCTAGAATGCTGAGTTTTTATGTAATGAATGAGTTTATTTTTTTCAAAAACAAATATTCACCTATCTCGTCTCTTATAAACGTCAGGATAGGAAATGTTTTATTGACATTTTTTGAAATGCTGGAAAAAAGATGTYTTAAGGCGTTTATATAATAAACTATACAATAATAATGTCCTAATATCCATATTTTCTTGTAGCGACGGAAAAAAGTATGAATAGTTGATTAATGGTTTTACATATTGTCGAGTAATATAATATTTGAATACTAGTCGATTAAAAAATGGATCTAATCGATTATTATTGTTCGATTAACACTTGAATTTAAATTCGACTAACACATACATAGAACATGACATTATTTCCATGAGGCGCACAATGATTGAAATTTTTTCATTTATCTTCTATTATATACAGTCATCTACTCCAATGAAGTTTTCAAGATGGAACCTAGTACTCCTMTACTAGCTAAATCCCTTTAATCATGTTTAATTGGTTTGTTTAAATAGATGTTATGAAATTGCTATATATTGTTAAAATTTGTGTTAAGAGGAATATTTTTCTTAGGATTGTCATTTGGAAACCGGACCAAATGCTCATATTACTAAGTCAGCGTATGTAGAAAAAGGAAATGAGATGTATATTTACTATTAACTTTATTAATATCTAAATGGCTTATGTGTTTTATATTGTTAACATGCTTTAGCATGTATATGACTTGAATAATAAATATTGCAAAACATTATTTTGTGAATCAATTTTTGTCTCATTAGATGTCTGAGGCAGGCAGTTCTCAACCTAAACAATAGAAAACAGAAAAGAAAAAAGAGAAAGAGACATGTGGACTACTTCACAAGAAAATTAATTTTAGTTGATATTTGCATGAACTACAAATGTTAAAATGGTATGTGGGTTGGAGAGAAGTTTGTCTCGACACCTTTGAAAAAAATCATAAAGATGTTGTTGAACAAGTGAGAAGGAAAATGCCTCTTAAATAGCTTAAACAAAAGTTGCAAAAAATTTTGGAACAAGTATAACCTTATGAAATGGATGATTGAGGAGTCGGGTCATGAAAATGTTGTTTCATTACAGTAGTGCATCATATTCTATKGCCAAGGCTTCCATGTATCCACCAATGACTAATCTTAGWGAAGGAGACTTAATATTTTTTATYCGCAGGAAGAACCTTTTTTCCAATGTAGATGTCGAGATGTTTTCTCTYATGATGATGATGGCATTGATGTTGATGATGAGGGAGGTAAGACTAATTTATTTTTTTCAACTATGAAAAGAAAGTTTATGAGTTGCAGCTATGCTTTCATTAAGAAAAGTAAGAGTCAAGCTTCAAACAAGGTCTGCAACGAGCATGCACAATTTTGAGCTTATGCTACCATTGAAAATATGCAGATATTGAAGTAAAATGTTTTGAAGAAAATTGATCWATGGCCTCATATTCCTAGTAGTATAGAAGTTACTAATGTCTTGAAAGAAGACTTTTCTCACTTCTTTCATGACAAGTGACYCGAAATGTTCATGACTTTGAATCTGATGTCTCGGGTTGCTTGTATAAATAATGTACTGGGATGATCTATCTATGTTATCCTTTTCTATGTTAGCTCGTATATATTGTTATATTTACATAAATGTTGTTAGATTGAAACAATTGTGCATGTTATGTTGTTGGATCACAAGTTTGGGATTGTTATGTCAGTTTTCTCCATTAATATGCTTMCATTATACATATTATGTTTCGGGTTGAAGTGTACTGTGTATTTGTAATAAAAATTGTATTGGTTTACATTATATATAGAGATTGAGTAATGTTTTGGATAATCATATTTCTTAATGTAATGATCTTATTATTATTASCACTATAGGTGACTAAGGATATGGAGAACATTGGTCATTATAATACGGTGTTAGATTATATGTTTTTCGARAAGACTGATTTGGATTCTATAAATGTGTAGACGATATGTCCCAACTGGAAACTTTYTCCAGAATTAGCCTCTTGGGAATTCCTGTTTCACTAGGGAGATTGGGTTGATGAATTGGTTAACAGTAACCCTACKAGAATAATGTACAACCTACGAATGGGAAAATCTCATATCAACTCTGTAATTTGTTGGTGCAGAGGGCTACTTGGTTTTCATAAAAAATGACAACATGATGTTGTTGAGAGTCCAAAATTTGTTTGAATTATGTGACTAGAGGAAACCACCACATTGACCTTGCAAAGATATTCCAAAATTCAAATGAGCCATGTTCCCGATACATCAAAATTATGTCTAGGAAGTCGGTTAAGCTTACACCCCACTACATACGTCATCAAAACATGAATGAAACACATCCCTGAATACATGAATGAAACACATCCCTGAATCCTCTATGATCCTAGATATTCCCCGCACTTTAAGGAATTTTGTTAAATGCATCTATTTTAACATGTATACATTAATATTGGTAAAGGTATTTGGATATCTTTATGATTTTTTTAGCAATTTCCAAATGTTTTGATTTCATTATGTCAGGATCGCATTGGTGCAATGGGTGACACGTGAATTTATACTTGGCTCCTGCTAATCAATTGAATCAAGGCCTTTCGAAATTAAAAAAGTTCAGATCACATAGAACGTTGTTGTGATGGTTGATCATGACATGTGCTTTGTTTATGTTTACATCAGATAGGAAGGAAGTGGCCACAATTGTTGGGTATGGAGAGATGCAATTGGAAGATAATCAAATGAATATCCCTGGTCACCAACTAGTAAGTTATCTTYTAATATGTGACTCCTAGGTAAATATTATATGTACGACTTATTAATAAATGCATTTTTCAACAGGTAAATACATTGTCTATTATGGACATCCAAATCAAGCAAGACTCCTAGGACCATATAAGGGCAAAGTTACCATTGCAGTGACTTTTCTGGGATATCAAATTTCTTTGGTAAAGTGAGTTGTTCAATCACCATCAATCCTTTTGCAGAAACATTGTGGAGAGAAATTTTGTTGTCTTGAAGAAAATATTTTCAATTCTCAAGGACGTAATGTCACCTTACAAATTAAGGCAACAAGGAACCCTTGTTATAGCATGTTGTGTTCTACATAATGACAATGAAGATGAACTATTCACAAAACCTTGCCAATGACACATATCAAGGGATTGACCGTCTACATTGAGTTACCAAAATGATGATTAAAATAGTGAACCTCCATCAGTTGTAGCATCTCAAACAACAATTCGAGAATGGGATTTTTATAGGGGATTCAATTGCGGACACATTTTGGCTGCTCATGTTTGAATATTGACGATGTTTGTAACTTTAGGTTTTTCGTCTAATATTAATGATGTAATAGTANTCACCATCAATCCTTTTGCAGAAACATTGTGGAGAGAAATTTTGTTGTCTTGAAGAAAATATTTTCAATTCTCAAGGACATAATGTCACCTTACAAATTAAGGCAACAAGGAACCCTTGTTATAGCATGTTGTGTTCTACATAATGACAATGAAGATGAACTATTCACAAACCTTGCCAATGACACATATCAAGGGATTGACCGTTTACATTGAGTTACCAAAATGATGATTAAAATAGTGAAGCTCCATCAGTTGTAGCATCTCAAACAACAATTCGAGAATGGGATTTTTATAGGAGATTCAATTGCGGACACATTTTGGCTGCTCATGTTTGAATATTGACGATGTTTGTAACTTTAGGTTTTTCGTCTAATATTAATGATGTAATAGTAAAAGAATTTCTGAATCTTGAATAAATCAAATTGTAGCATTATTGAATWTATCTTCAAATTGTTTCATCTATTCATCATGTCTATATACCTTGGTGTTTTTCTTGTATTCTYCACTTGCGAAGTGCAAGGGTATAGTTTTACATCTGTAAATGTGAGAATCGATTATAAATTTACATTTAATCAACGCAAAAGTTCATAATCGAATTAGAAGTCGATTTTTTGCATTTTCCATTGTCCTTTGATTGAGTGAAGTCAATAGTTTAATAGATCAAAATTTTAGGCTCAAATTGGATAGTGTTAAAATGAAGAAAATTGGTTTAATTTAAGATGTGTTGTTAAAGTTAAGAGGGTGGGAAATTAAAAGTTTTGAAATTCAAATTTTTGTTTTAAATTGAGAAAGAGTTATAGTGTAAGAGTTATGTTTTGGTAGAAAATCTTTTGAAATTATTTGGAGAGAAAAATGAGTTAAAACTTAACTCACTCAACCATATAAAGCTCTTATTTTAAGATCTTAGTTTGGTTTCATTTTAACAACTAATCAAAATGGAGCCTTAATGATTTATGCACCCAATCGATTAAGTATCTGTAATTAATGAAGTAATATAGGGAAAATTCATTTAAAGGTATTAACCGATGTAATATATTTTGCTCAATAACAATAATCGACCTGACATTAATAATCAATTAACTCATCCTAGCACYTCGATTCAATAAATAGATCACGTARGATGTCTGAAGGTTTTATTTTAGAATTTCTCAAAGACAAATCCAAATCTTTTATTACATTCCTTTAACATCCAAAAATCAACTAAAATTTGACCCACATCATTGAAAATATTCTTCATATTCTTGTCTAAATGCAAAATATGCAGACATTGTTTTGGAATCTTTAAAAGATTATTGAATCTCGGTTAATCGACGAAGATTTTACCCACTGTGAAATCGAAGATAKTCTCGCAATAAAAAATTATTCGTCCAAGTGAAGGATAGTGGTTTGAAACAARAGTTTGATAAATAATTTTTTCAATTCAAATAAAGATGGTTCGAACCAAAAATGCTTCACCACCTTGAGGTCAATCTAAGGGATTGATGGCTGTCGAAAGCATGAGGATCGACATCCCACACAGTTACAAATTAGAACCAATGGCGAAAGAGATTGAAAAACACTCCAAAACAGAACTCAAATATATTTATTTGTAAGTTATTCGAAAATGGATTTTATGAAAAGTTAGATAAACATGTGATTGTTKTTGGGAAGCCACTGAAATTTGAAGAGTTAAATCAACTCCCAAACTTAAAAATTATTCTTGCAACACAAAAGTTGGATAAACTAGCTTTTGTACATACTTATTGCTTGTATTTATTTGATTATTTTATGCAAATTTGTTCACGCAAGAGAGGATTGGTTTGGAAGGTCAACTCATTCAATTCTATGTCAAAGGAAAAGAGGTGGAATTTACAACATTTGATATCAAAGAATGATTCGAATTAGATGATGAAGGTTTTTGCATTAAAAAATCAGATGATGTTGGGAGCCAAAATGAACATGTAGTGGATCGAGCAACGGTGGATCACTATCTATTCAAGGTGGTAAGGAGGGTTCGAATTCAATGGATCTTTACAAGAGAGTTGTTGCGATGATAGTGGAGCNCAATTCTATGTCAAAGGAAAAGAGGTGGAATTTACAACATTTGCTATCAAAGAATGATTCGAATTAGATGATGAAGGTTTTTGCATTAAAAAATCAGATGATGTTGGGAGCCAAAATGAACATGTAGTGGATTGAGCAACGGTGGATCACTATCTATTCAAGGTGGTAAGGAGGTTTCGAACTCAATGGATCTTTACAAGAGAGTTGTTGCGATGATAGTGGAGCAACTTATTGAATGTCAACAAAGAAYTGATATGACATATTCGGATTCCATATTAACTTACTAGGTGATGAAGGAGGAGAAGATCAACTTTGGCGATGTTTTTTGCCACAATCGAGTTGACTAGCCGTTCAAAAAAGAGAAAGCTACCTTAATGGGCAGCTATTGACTTAAATCTTCGAGTTGCATGACATTCTTCCAGAAGAATGGGAAGTGATCAAAAGGATTACAATATTTCTTTTTTCTTTCTAGAAGTAGGAATCCACAAAGCAATCCTAGAAAAGAGCAAGAAAGAAGATTCGTGAGGTAATTCGGTCACAGTAAATGCAAATAAAGATCTTCACGATCCAAATAATCAAGGTACAGATAATCAAGAAATTGAAGACGATAAAYCAGGATTGAGAAAAAACTAGATAAGTTGAAAAGGAAAGTTGCTAAAATCCAAGAAATCTTGAAGAAATTAAGGAGGAATCAGAATGAGTTGTCTAGCGATTTAAGAATGGATAAGCAATAGAATTTTGATTTTTTTTTTTTTTTACGGCCAAGGCGGATGTAAAGAATGGATAAGCAATAGAATTTTGATTTTTTTTTTTTTTGGGTGCAATGGGAGGAAAAACTTGATAAAAATGAAGGGATGAAGTTMAAGCCATGAAAAAAAGTGTTGAAGTCAAAGTCCAAGAACAAAATGTTGAAGTTACAATGAATGACACTAATATTGAAACGGTAATGAATGTTGATGCTGTTAATTCTACTATTACAGAAGGTGTGGATGAGCATGTCATTGTTCCKAATGATGATGCTCAAATGGTTGATAAAGAAGATAGTGTTTGAGACTTTTCCAATCAAATTTATGTTACATAGACTATGTATAGATTAGGAATTTCTGTATGTTAACAAGATATTTTGGTACTTGTGGTGCTTGGAGGTTTATCTATATTACTTATATACTTATGGTACTGGTCTTACATGTTTTGCATTGATATCAAATCTTCATAAATACTTTATTTCATTGTTAACCTCGTAATTATTTTAACATTGGAAAATTAGCAAAGGATTGTTGATGGTTTGTTGTTTGTTTCACATGAAATCATTGGTGATGTTGGAATCAATGGAGGAAGGTACATTCCAAATGGAAGGTTATTTTGGTATTGTAGGAAAACTAGCATAATTCTATTAATCTTTCTATAATCGATTATTATGTGTTGAATAATCGATTATTAAAACTAATTGAATACTTGGAAATGTTGCATAATGATATTARWATCAATATTTGTATGTTGAATAATCYATTGTTCAACATAATTAAATGCATGTAAATGTTGCAATGCTATATATAATTGATTATTATAAGAAGGATAGTCGATTATTCAAGATAATTGAATGTCTAGGAATGTTATGTAGTCGACTATTCAAGCCACAAATTTAACTTGAGTTTTGAATGGTCGATTAATATAAAATTACATATGTAATTTTTCTGCGAATGACTAATCAATGATATTAAGTACGGTTGCTAAAGAAACTTGATATCACCTTTTTACTTCTAATTTTTTAATTCAAGTGATTTAACTCAGCAAATTATTTAACTTTATTTTCAAATTTGAAATTCAAATTTGTCAATTCTTGGCCCTCGAAACTCAAGTTAAGAAAATTTTGTATTCTAAACTCAAGTTGTAATTACAAGAACTATTTGAGATATTTTTAAGTTTTCATTATAAAGAGGACCTGTTTGAAATGAATTAGAAAATATTGGGGCCAAATAATATCCATCCCAAAAAAAAAAAAAAAAAAAACTTCTTTGTCGGCCTTTTTGGCTGCAACATCTTCCATTTCTTCTTTGCTCTTCTTCCCTTCTCGCTTTCTCTCCCTCCGTCGGTTTTCTTCGGCTTCTTGATCCTCCGTTTCTCTGGCAGATTCATAATCAGTTAAGCTGAGAATCTGCAACCGAATTTCGTATAGATGCCGTCTAATATTCAAGAACTTCCGTAGCCTCTAAACTGTTTGATAGATTGTCGCAACGAAATGTTGCACCGACTTTTATTAACTTCTTACACATTTTGTAGAACTCCCAACTCCTTCAGAAATGCATTTTGCCAAAGCATTTTTCGTCATCACTTTCTGGTTCCATACTCGGTTCAGTTTGTCCCTTTTTGTGGTTATAATGGAGAATCGGCACCGCAAATTTTGACATTCGATCATGCTTCAATGGTCAGGCCAAATTTTTATTTTTGGAGAAGATCAAATMTTSTTGATAAGTTGTCACCAATTACGAGCTCTTCTAGTGTTGTTTTGTCGAAAGTTAAAGAATTTTYTACCTTGGAAAACGTCCCTTCGGAGAAAATAACTGACAWTGGTGGCAATGATGCTGATAAGGTGTACAAAATTGTTGTGGATTATTCAAATCCAGAGCACAAAATGGAGGCAGCACTTGAAAACGCACGAGTAAAACTGACAACTCCTTTGGTTGTGGAGGTGCTGCACAGGCTACGTTATGAGGAGAAACTAGCATTTAGGTTCTTTACGTGGGCAGGGCATCAGGAAAATTATAGTCATGAGCCTCAAGCATATAACGAAATGATTGATATACTCTCCAGTACAAAATACAAGGTCAAACAGTTCAGAATTGTTTGTGATCTGCTGGATTACATGAAGAGGAATGACAAGAGTTCAGTTCCTATTGAAGTGTTGTTAAATATTTTGAGGCAGTATACTGAGAAGCACATMACACATCTTCAGAAATTTGCAAAGAAGAAGAAGATACGAGTGAAAACGCAGCCAGAGGTTAATGCTTTTAATTTGCTTTTGGATGCCTTCTGTAAATGTAGTCTAGTGGAGGATGCTGAAACGATGCTAAGGAGGGTTAAGAGCAAGATCACGCCTAATTGTGACACATATAATATTTTGTTCTTTGGYTGGTGTAGGGTCAGAAATCCAAGTAGAGGATTGGCTATACTTGAAGAAATGATAAAAATGGGGCTTGAGCCTGATAATTTTACATATAATACTTCCATTGATACGTTTTGCAAAGCAGGGATGGTAACAGAGGCTGCTGAATTCTTGGAGTTCATGAGAACCAAAGGTTCGACTATGTCTTCTCCCACTGCAAAAACTTATTCGATAATGATTGTGGCACTTGTCCAGYCTGATAGAATGGAAGAATGCTTTAAGCTTATAGAGGAAATGATAAGTAGTGGATGTCTTCCTGATGTGTCTACATACACAGAAGTAATAGYAGGCATGTGTTTGGCTGGAAAAATAGAAGCTGCTTATAAATTTTTGGAWGAAATGGGAAAAAAGGGTTATCCTCCGGATATTGTTACATACAACTGTTTTCTTAAAGTTCTTTGTGACAATAAAGACAAACATGAGGCAATGAGGCTTTACAGAAAAATGATTGATGTGGGTTGCATTCCCAGRGTACAGACTTTTAATATGCTAATCTCAATGTTTTTCAAGATGGATGACATGGATGGAGCCTTTGATACTTGGTATGAAATGGATAAGAGAGGTTGTATGCGTGACGTAGATACTTACGGTGTGATGATTGAGGGGCTTTTTGCTTCTAACAACATAGAAGATGCATGTTATCTTTTGGAAGAAGTTGTCAATAGGGGGATGAAATTGCCATATCAAAAATTTGATTCCTTTTTGATGCAGCTTTCTGCCATTGGTGATCTGCAAGCTATCCATAAACTGTCAGAACATATGAGGAAATTCTACAATCCTGCCATGGCACGACGTTTTGCATTGAATCAGAAGCGAAAGAGCACGAGCTTGWGTGGGAAATAACATCTTATCATAACCATGGATTATGYTKAGTGAATAAGCTGCCATTGAGATTTTGGGTGCAGCCTTGGATCCTTTTTGTTTGAGAAATCTGGAAGATGATGAAAAGGGTTTTCTTTCTGCTTGATCTTYATTAATCACACAGCCAATTTTCATTCTGCAAATGATATTCTTGGATACGAATGTCAAAGAAATCTGACTAACAAGAGAAGTTGAAGTTTTATTGGCAGTAAAGAATCAATTTCATTCTAGTTTCACGGCATGAGTTGTTTTAGGCTACAAATAGACAAAAAATTGGTAATGGAAGATGCCTAGATGGATATGTATGCATTTCATATCTTTTCCTGTTGTAGTTTTGCCAACAGGAAAGCCAGTCCAGAGTTTTTTTTGTGTTGATTGGCTGATAAAGAGTGCATGTACTAGCAGATGCTACTTCAACTCCAGGTAAATCCAAAAATTATTAATTATTTTGATTGGAATTTCCAATTTACTCTTTGATTTACTTGACCTTTTACCTTCATAACTAAATTATGTAGTTTTACTTTTCTGTTTTCTCCATTACTTGCTTTTCCCAAACTAATCTTTATTTTTGTGGTGAGACTCAACAAGATTTTGAGATGACTTATTGGGTATAACCTCTCATGTAGTTTGATAACTACCCTTATCCACAAAAATGTGTCTATTTTATGTAAGGAAGTTCAATCACCTAATAGATGTAGCATGGTTCTGGAAACTTGGATATATTTATGTCTTGACAGAAGTTATTTCTCTACCTTTCYCACTTGARGAATATCTGATGAGAAACATAAACAGATTGAAACACTTAAAAGTTCTATTATATGGTTGAAGAAATATTAGATTCTAGTAAGCTACTCATGTTTGGGTTTAAGTAGTGTTTGAATAGGATCTGCTTATTAAGCATCAAGCAACTGTAGCTTTTTCTGCATCACGTAATCTGTATTTATTTTTGAACTGACATAACCCAACTGACACCTGAAAAGAGAATAAAGCCAGCACCTGAAGCTCTTGTCCCACATTACGTTGCAATACTGAATGGTTAACACTTTTTGCTTTTTTTTTTTTTTTTTTTGTTCCCCCCCCCCCCCCCCCCCGGGATATAAGTGGTTAACACTTTCCTCACTTCGTTTGCACATAACCAAATAAGATATAATTTCTTATGCCATGTGAGGTAATGAGCACCTGTCAAAGTAGATTATGAAGCTTCCTCCGCATGCTAACCTGTTTCAATCAAACAAATTATTCATAGTTTAGACCTCATCAATCCTCCAAAGTAACTGCACGTGCTCAAATTGCTGTTCCTGCTTTGTATCAAGACATCCTTCTTGGTTCTTGTGCTGTGGCATCCTGAAGCATTACTTGGAGCCCTGTTTCGCAACTCCAAAATGCTTTTCGTTTAACTTTTTGAAGGGTATGCACTTTAACTTGTACTCTGAAACATATGTGCTAAATTTGGTATTCTAATCCTTTTATTTCGTTAGTTGTATAACATTGACATGATTGCGGAATCTTAATGAACTGGTTGTCACATACATTGGCTTGCTTGATGAAATCTAAAGTTACCTATAAAAATGATTCAGAACTTTAAGTCTTTATMGATCTCTTATAATGTTGCTTAAAAATCTATGGATAATCAGATTAAAGTTGTTTTCCCCACATTGTTTTCTTTTTTGAATGAAGACTTTTCTATGACTTCCGAAATTTTCCTGTGGTTGGTAAGGAAATGCTAAAGAAAATTCAAAGGAGATGCGTTAAGAGAGATGGATTGCGAATCTGATGATTAAGTAGAGTCCTTAGCTAGAGAGTATGAGATTCGAATGGTGTGCAGAGACACAACGAAGTATGCTGTGTAATCTGGAACGCGGTACTGACTATGCATGATAGCACCGCAGTTTGTCAAGKATGGGAGATGACTTGCACCGATCATCATGACAGGCTTGGATAGCTCCAAAAAGTTCCAAAATATGTCCCATGTATAAATTTTGGATGTCATGCCAAGAGATTGGAGCTTAATGAAATTCCACAATTTTACACATTTGCTGTTTAGGAAGCAAAATTGTATGGGATGGTATAGGCTGTGAAGAATGATAGATCATAATTTTGCCTTTGTACTTTCTGCGACGTGCTTGTTTTGTCATTTACTCCTTATATAGTTATTTTTTTCTCTCTGCTTGGTCCATAAAGGATGTTTTTGGCAATTGCATTGGCCCTTTTCACTGGTGGTAGGAAGTACGCGAAGGATGAATATCTTTCCAGCAGCAATTAAGCATTTCTGTTTACGTATTCTTTTCTGTTATTCATTACTCATGGAAGAGGAAAAGCTAGAGAAAAACTATMGAGAAGATATTTGGTAGTGGTCCCGCAAATAATGGTGTGATAGCGAATGCATCTGGTGCGAGTCATCAACATACGTGCCGGACCATCTTAGGAATTAATAGACCTTTTTCCGGGGCATCTGCTCCGGTTTCTTATGCTAGCTCTATTTCTTCGGCAAAAGATCAACTAGAATGGCATAGTGATCTTCCTAAAGGAGGATGTAACCKTTGGAATGGGCCTAGGATTGGTGGCACTGTTGGCAGCGGTTGGGGCTGGGTGGAAAAACGAAAGTGTTTGGGGAATAGTACTTGGGAGAGAACAGGAGGTCAATCCTTTTGAAGATGCTGATAGTACAAAAGAAATGTTTGGTGAGCAAGAGAGTTCAGGGATTAATTTCGATACATATGAAGATATTAGATGGCGGATTGGAAAATGGGGACTAATTTCGATAACTTGGGAYGCTTGGAGTTTATTGAAAATGGGGATTAGATGGCGTACTAGAAACAGAAGGAAGGCTTGATATGGAACTCACCATGGCTTTCCACACCAAAGGATTTCAAAATTATTAGCCCCAATCCTCCATGGTCTAGAAATGCAYAAGTGTGCGACTTGAWTATTCCAAATCCACCTATGTGGCATCTGAACTTATTGCAGCATCTCTTTCAACCTAGAGCGTTGAGGATATCGTGAAATTCCTTTCCAAATGGAAGCATGCGAAAATATATAGCTGTGAGACTATGAAAAAGTGGTAACTTTTCCGTTAGAACAGCTTATAGATTGGGGTTGGAAATCTTTCTTACTGGAATTGCTATTGCACCTATTCCTTCTCCATCTACATCTAGTAAGAGCTTGTTTTGGAAACAATGTGGGCTTTGAATGTATCACCTAAGGTTAAAATATGGTCTTGGAGGGTCTGCCATGATATTCTTCCTACTAGAATCAAGCTTACTAGGACATTGAATGTAACACAACTGCATTGTGCCTTTTGTAGTTTAAAGGCTGAATCGGCCGCTTATTCATCTGTTTATATCTCGTAACTATTCCAGCCAGATATGGCAAGAGAGCAACCTCCATTTTGAATGGGTGCGTGCAAGAACAGTTTCCTATATGCTCTTCCATCCTCATGTTSATGGTTCTTGGAGACATGGAGTTGTCGGGTTGGAGTGATCATTCGTGATCATGTTGGTGAACCTCAAGTAATATGGACTTCATAAGTTGAGCATTGTGCTAGCTTCGAACACTGTAAGTTACTGACAATATATTATGGATTACAACTTGTTGAGCAAATGGAATTAGACGACTTCACTTTTGAATCGTATTGTCAGGTAATAGTTCAATGGCCTCACCTGAGGGGATGGTTTTGATGGTGAGCTGGTTCATATTCTCAAGATCTGTGCACATAGCTAATACATTTACATCCRAGAAATTGCYTTMGTAATTATCCTGCCATTATTTTGCTCAGCATGAGTGTAGAGTATCTCYCYCGTGTTTATGGTTTCCTGATGGTCTTGTCCATGTAACGGAGGTTGTAAACGATSATTGGTACAATTTCAGTTAATGAAATTTTATATTTTCTCGCAAAAAAAAGTGTTATATTCTTATTTGCTTAATTTTCTAGTTSGGTAAGTAATTTTTATAAATAACTAATATGAGATAATATGCATTATATGTTTTTTTGTATCACATGTTCTTACATTGTTTTGTTTTATAAATTGTYTCAAATAAATATTTTAAATGTATAACATAATATTTACTCAACACAAATGATTTTTATAACATTAATATYTAATGTRAAAAAATTACATATGAATTAAAAGTTCGAATATAGTATCATTAGAATTAATTGTAATTTTAATTTTTAAATTTTGATGTTCTCATGTATATAATGAGACTATATATACAAATATATTATTATTTGAAATTTTCTTGTAATCCTTTTTTATGATATTTCATATTCTAAGTAACTTAATTAAATGAAGGGAGAGCCATGTTTTCAGTAGCAAGGCTTGTGAAAATCTAACGTTGAGAGCGGAAGAACGACTCAAAATAACTCCTAAAACGCCGTGGGTTGAGYAGCAAAAGGACGAATTGCCTARACGCMAATGGACTATTCTGGTAGGGTGGTATAACCTGTTAAAGGATAACCAGTACCTGATGTAAATAAAGTACGACATGTACGAGAACCATTAAACATATGAAGCTTGATTGAACTTCAAATCAAACTTTAAGATGCTTAAGCACTGAAGTTAGAATTTTAGATGTTCCAAATATTATAAAATGCTATCTGTTGAACCAAAAGGGGGCGTTCGTTGGAACATTCCATCTCCACTCTCTACACATTATCAAAAAAAACCCAAAAAAGGAAGAAGGAAGACTAGAGAGAAAGAGAATTGAAGAATATCATCTGCGATCTTTGTTTTTTAATTAAAATYGAATTATAATCTATTAAATCARCCTCTCTATCTCTGTATCTCTCTCTATACAGACTAAAAACACTTGTCAAAACATAACCTCTTAAAACTACATTAAAACTCTGTATGTTGTACCTCTCTCACAAAATGAAAATCAGTATCCAGATGCTTGATCCTGAAAGATTATATTACAAATTTAAGCTGCATTGCTACAAGGAAGCTGCAGCAGGCTGCAATGCTAAAAATGAAGCTGCATTGCTGCAGAGTGAGGCTGCAATGCTGCAGAGTGAGGCTGCAATGCTGCAGAGTGAGGCTGCAATGCTGGAACTGAGGCTGCAATGCTGAAACTGAGGATGCAATGATGCAGAGAGAGGCTGCAATACTGGAGTAAGGTTGCAAAGCTGCAGAAYACTGACCGGATGCTTGGATTGAGGCTGCAAATGCTAAACAAAGCATTTGCAGTAGAATGAAGCTAAAAGATGCTGCAGAAGTTTGATGAAAGGCTAATGAAAAGGGCTGCAAAGCTAACGAAATGAACATGTAGAAAGGGGATTGTAGAATTCCTTAAATAGCAGTACACAGTTATGTCATAGTTATTCAAGATCCAATTAGTTAGATTCAAGAATTAGTAAGATCAATTCTTGAATTAGTTGCATTTCTTGTTAAGTAATCTTGTAAGCTTTATTCGCTATAAATAACCTTTACAGATCAGTTTGGATGCTATGTTTTACAATCATCAATAATAGAGTTACTTTTCTCAAGTTTGGTTCCCTATCCTCTTCTGTTTTCTCTRATCCTCATTCTGGTTTTCRGTTTTTGCTTGTTGAAGAAAACTCAAGAGGAATCTGAGTAAAATAAGTCTTAGATTCTTTGATGGTATCAGAGCAATAGGTTCGAATTACTGAACTTGGGAAGAAAAAATACACTTGAAGTGATTTTCTTGAAGGTTTCTTGAAGCTTTCTATATATTGTATTATTTTGTTGGCCTAGTTTTCAGATCTTGAAAATGTTTGAAGAAAGAGAGATAGGATCTCACAATTATGGTGGAAACCTTTCAAAATATAAGGATGATCCCTTGTATTTGCATAGCTTGGATCATTCTTCCTTGGTTCTTATTAATGATCTTCTCACAGAAAACAACTATCAAACCTGGAGCAGAGCAATGATAATTGCCCTGCAGGCTCGAGACAAGATTGTCTTCTTCAATGGGGAATATATGAGGCCTGCAGCAACTGATGAAAATTACAGGCAATGGACTAAGGTAAATGCCACTCTAATTTCTTGGATACTCAATGCAATGACAAAGGAATCAAGGGGTTTTGCTTATGCATCCGATGCATTTGTACTATGAGAAGAAATCAAGGCTCAGTTTGGTGGAAGTGTAGGAACAAGATTGTATGAAATTAGAAGGGCAATCTATACTTCTAAACAAGGCAAAGATTCTGTAGCAAATTTTTACAACAAACTGAAAAGTTTATGGGAAGAACTAATGTGTCTTAAGGCAGGAATGAGGTATGGAGATTATGAAGAAGAAAAAATGATGTTATTTCTGATGGGTTTAAATGATGAGTATGAATCTACAAGAGGACAAATTCTACTCTACAATCCTCTGCCTACAATGGCAAAAGCTTTCAGTATGATAGCAGACGTGGAAAAACAGAAAAGATTAAAGACTGCAGCAGATTCACAAAATGTGTCTGCTATGCAAGTCTTTTCAAGATTTAGCACAAGAGTGGATTCTTTAAAGCCACAACAGCAGATAAACAAGTCTCAGTACATGCCTTATTCAAGACCACAAAATGMGATTCAAAAGGAAGACAAATCTCATTTAAAATGTAATTTCTGTGGAAAGAATGGACATCTYKAAAYGGATTYTTTCAAGATAAAAMGTTTTCCTGACTGGTGGCCAGGGATAAGGGATCAGAAAATAAWAGAAAAGGCTAATGCTGCACAAGAAATGAATACACCTCTTGAACTACAAAAGAATTCATCCGGATTACAGACRATGATATTTTTGATACAGCAGGAGGTTGYAAAGGCTTTAAAGGGAAAGGAAACTGCRGATCCTTCAAGRAGCTTTCAGAATCAAGCTAATCTAGCAGACTTTGATCATTTTGCATGTAGTTTCATTCCAGTAAATTCAAGTAATGGTCTGTGCTCTTCCTCAAACAAATGGATCATTGACAGTGGAGCTACCACTCACATGTGCAATGATCTTTCTTGTTTTTCATCCTATACAAAACTTAATAAACCTATTTCAGTAAAACTACCTGATAACA